>JBAMAV010001577.1:0-89608 GCA_037043315.1 Amiota communis | reverse complement strand
AAAAAAAAAATATGTCTATTGTTGCGTTCAATGCACTTGCAAACTTGGCAGGCGAACTAAACATTCAGTACGAAACTATTTACAAACTATATTCACGTTATAAGAAATTGCAGAGCTTGAATTACTATCCATTTTAATCAAAGAATTTATTTTATTATTTTGATTTTTTTAATTTTATGTCACTATTAAAATCAAAAACAAGTACTGAAAACAATGACCCACACTCTTAGACTCTCAAACTATCAATGCAGTTCATGCTGCGTGCTGGTATTTCGCGCAGTCCTGCTACTGTCAACAATGCTGCTACAGTTGCTATTGTGAATACTTTTGATACTATTTTACGCCCCATTTCCCCTCACTGAAGTCACGTGCTTAAAACAATAACCCACGTCCACATCAAAATCAAATAGAAAAACCGATACATACACATTATTGAAGCAGTGACGACAAGCAACACGCACATCGAAACCAAATAGATACATATACACAGTTTCGAAAAAAAATCGTCATGTGTCGACCCATCGCTGAAAACAGTAGACGATAGTATACTTTTCTGACAGTGTCAAGCAGTATCATAGCCGAAGACAGTAGATGACAGTGCCTTCTCATGTTAGTGTTGTACCGACTCCGTTACAAAAACTCTAGTGTCACGGTATGACACTTTTGAAAAACGTAAATGACTCAGTGTCATGGTGTGTGCAATGTTAGTGTGGACTGTTAACAAGATTTAGTGCTGGCTCGTGCAACGCTCTAGTTGGAATATACTTTATGTGAAAGCTTCATCATACCACATTTTAGACTAAATTTCACAGAGTCATCAACATATTTCTTTTATTCGACAACTATGTCTATTTACTAGTTCCGAAAAAAAATTAATGATTTTGAGACAACTGACAAGAAGCACGAAGGAAGACCACCAACGTTTGTAGAGGCCGAATTGGAAGACATTTTGGAAGAAGACCTGTGCCAAAACCAAAAAGAACTTGCGGCAACGTTAGGCATGACTCAACAAGCCGTTTCATTGCGGCCGAAATGGGCAACCAGACATGAGCCATTAATTTTCCAAAATGACAATGCTCGGCCGCGTAAATGTGGTCAAAACCTATACGATGGTACTGGATGGGAAGTCCTAACCATCAGACTACCGGTGCGGATTTCGAGTCGATAATGGTTGAGACTGAGCTGACCGTCTAAAAAGGCTTTAAAAGGCCTTTTATATATCTCGCACCACGTTTTATTGATTTTAATTTTTATACTCTTCACGGGAGTGAATAGAATTATAAGTTTGTCATGAAGTTTGTAACACACAGAAGGAGACATCGCAGAACACATAAAGTATATATATTTGTGATCAGCTCGATGAGTTGAGTTGATTTAGCCATGTCCGTCTGTCTGTATGCAAACTAGTCCCTCAGTTCGAATCGGACCACTAGGGGGAGTACCTTCCATACAAACGCCCCTTTAAATTAATGTTATTATTAAAAAAAGTTTTTTGTTTTTAACATATCTAACTGAAATTTGGACACTATAAGTTTGTAATCTATGGCCATCAATCGTGAAAATGTCATGATCCTAGGGCTACCAGGTGGGGTACCTCCCATACAAACCCCCCTTTAAATTAATGTTTTTGTTAGAAAAAGTTTTTGGTTTTTAACGTATCGAACTGAGTTTTGGACACTATAAGTTTGTAATCTATAGCCATCAATCGTGAAAATTGCATGATCCTAGGGCTACCAGGTGGGGTACCTCCCATACAAACACCCCTTTAAATTAATGTTTTTGTTAGAAAAAGTTTTTGGTTTTTAACGTATCGAACTGAAATTTCATGATCCTAGGGTTACCAGGAGGGGTACCTCCCATACAAACCCAAATTAAATGGCAAACTTTTAAATAATAAATGTACAATAAAATTGCCACTCAAACTGATGTGATGCTAATAAAGAAAGGTTGGATGCAACCCGGAGGAGCGTGAAGAGTATTACATCTTTGGCATAGCCAATGATAGCCTTCTTTCTGTTTTTTTTTTTTTTTTTTGCTATGTTGGTCCCTAACATATGTTGACATTATCAGCCACTTTGCATCTTTCGTTTGTTTTTGACAGACATAAAGGTGGCACGCTTTATTTAATTAATTTAATCTAAAAAAATGGTTCCAAGAATTTGCTTTAAATTTTGTGTGAAAAACGAAATTAAGTACTTGAAATGTTGACTGTGGCATTTAGCGAGTCTGCTTTGAGCAAATCAATTGTTTACACGTGGTACAACCTCTTCACAGAAGGTCGAGAAGATATCGATGACGAGAACCGCTCCGGGCGTCAACAACCGACGAAAACGTTGAAACAGTGAAGAACATGGTTTTGGCGAATCGTCGAATCACTGTTAGAGAAGTTGCTGAAGATGTCGGCATATCGCTTGACTCATGCGATCAAACTTTTTCTTTGAAACGAGTGGCAGCAAAGTTTGTTCCAAAATTTCTAATTTATGAGCAAAAGAACCGTCCCGTGAGCAACGCTCAGGAGCTGTTATTGACGTCAACGACGATCCTGATTTGCTCAAAAGAGTCATAACTGGTGACGTCGAAGCCAAAGTCCAATCATCCCAATGGAAGCGGCCAGACGTGGATATTGCACCAAGATAACGAGCCAGCTCACACGTCATTGCTTGTTCGTGATTTTTTTGACAAATACGAAACCGTAATCATGCCTCATACCGTATTCATCGGATTTTGCCCCCTGTGGCTGTTTCCTATTCCCAAAAATGAAAAAGGACCTTGAAAGGAAGGAGATTTAAAACAATTGAGGAAATAAAGGCCGTATCGGTGGATGACCTGAAGGCCATACCGAAAAGCGATTATCAGAAGTGTTTCGAGGAAGGGAATTACTTCGAAGGGGAAAAAATAGAAATACATAGATGAATAAATAAATATTTTTCGAGAAAAATAAAACGGTTGTTTACTTTTTAGACATACCACGTATAAAATTATAAATCAAGTACTTTGGCCATAACTGTGGCAGACGACTTAAAAGACTTCACCCTAGTGATCTGCGTCGTGGACGCCAAATACGACGATCTCATTAACCATGAATTAAAATTAATTTAATAATAATATAATATACTCTCCCCTGTCAATGTAATGAGACCTATGTCTTAGAAGTACCTTGGTATTTGATTGACGTAATAAAATTTTCTTAAAAAAAAAAGTACTTTGGGACGGCAATTAAAAAAAACTTGAAAGTTAAAATAAAAGAACTTGTGCAAGCAAAGAACTTTTTCTACAATATATATATATTTCTTTATTTTTATTGCAGAAGCCGCATTCAATTCAAGTGATATAAATCAGATTATTTATTTTTGGTTCCACATAAACAAATATTTTTATATTCTTTAAAAAGAGAAGAATTATCGATATCTCTTATCTTCTCTATATATATATAAAAATGAATCCCTAAATGTGTTGTTAAGCGCTAAACTTGAGAACGGCTGGACCGATTTTGATGAATTTTTTTTTTTGTTGTACTTATTGGGTCAAGTGGATGGTTATAAGCTACCTACCTACCCGGTAGGTGGCGTAGTTTCGGAGATACAGACTGTTTTTACTTTGCATATAAAACTTAGAGAATAATTTTAAAATAAATCAAGTCACCTATGTCAAATTAAATTTAGAAACATATTTCGAAATCAATCAAGTCACCTACGTCAAATATAGTTAGCAGCAAATTATGTCAATATTAATATTTTTATTATGCCGCCAATAAAACTCAAACGGAGCAATTTGAGTCGAAGAACTCAAAATGCTACAAACCAAGAAAATTTGCGGTCCAATTAGACTGTGCAACAACAAGAGCGAAATGAAACTAAAAGAATTCGGATATCGGAAACCCGTGCAGCACGTTATTCAGCTAATAATCTTATAAGTTTGAAACGAGCTGCTTTCAGTTACGATGTTTCAATTGATTACAGTGCCTATCAATGCGTTGTTATTGGTTCTATGAACTCAATTTGCTAACATTTAAGTACAAAAATGAAGCCGCTGGATTGTGTTGTTCAAAGTAAGATTCGTGCCATTGGGTCCGCCACCAGAGTCATTGTACTTATTGCTTTCAGGAACAGGAACGGATCCCAAACATTTTCTTATTAATATACAAAAATACAATAACTGCTTCCAAATGACTTCATAGTGCTGGACAACTTCATGACTACTTTCAAGGTAACATGCAACAAACAGACTTATCCCCTTATTATTTTGTTTATTTTATTTCTAACAAATTTTTCATAGATACAAGGCCAAATATATCACTGAGCAGGTTCACTGTTACCGGTGTCAAATAACGACTACCAATTCCTTCAAATATATTTCGTCGGCAATTCAATTTGATTCGTCTGATTTTTTAAAAGTAAAAAAGATGTTAGTGCGTGATGCACTAACATCATGGCGAAAGCGTAGCAAAGCACGCCGGGTACGCTAGTACACTATATGTATAAAAATCAATTGCTTTCTATAAGTTCCGTAAAAGCTCGAGAATGGCTCCACAGATTTCAATAATTTTATTTTGGTTTGTTTTTTTTTCGCAATATTGGGGTGGTTTAAAAGGTAATAAAATTCGGAAAACCAAAAAGGAACAGCCGAAAAATCGAAAAAAAAAACAATTAGCTAGGTGTGCTAGTGTGATAGCAGAACATGACATTCATTAATATGAAAAAAAAGAAACATAAAAATAAATACCAAGCAACTTGCATTTAAAATCGAAATTAGCAAGGTGTGCGAATGAGATTGCAAAACATGACCATGAAGAGACTTTGGTCCTGTATTAAGAGGTAGCTATGTGTATTGTAGAGCACTGCACGGCTCAACACTGTGCAAAACTCAACACTATCAATAGCAACACTGTCCGCTCGAATAATTTCGCAAATCAATTCGTGTGATATTATGTATTGATGATCTAGTCGAATTCGTAAACAAAGACAGAGTGAGACCGACTCGTAGAAGAAGACAAGAGTCACAAGGCTTCATGAATTCGAGTGAATGAATCAGCAAAGCAAATGAAAGAAATGTTGAAATGCTTGTTTGAAGAACGCAGACGAGTTGAAATGAGCTGATTCGAAATCACCACAACTTATTTGCATAGTGTGCGCAGTGTTTTTAATACTGTGCGCACTATTGCCATTTCCTCTTTCGAACAAATTTGTAAAAAGAAAACAATAGGTGCATTCACGCAACGTGGCAAACTTGGTAAACTTGGTGTTACGGCAGTTGTGACAGATAGTCGAGGTGTAATCGGCTGTCGGTCACATAATCGAAAAGCAACCCTGGGAAAGAAACAAGCCAAAAGAAGCTGCCATTTTTGATTGTCGTCTTTTTTCTGCCGCCAAGAAAAGAGAGCCGGTGACGACACAACTTCGAAACAATGCCAACGCCAAACAACGCTATACAATTTTAAAACAACGTTAAACAATACAATGTGACAATGTAACTATAATTTCACTTTTTCAAACATTTGAATTTTTATAAATAAATATGTATACGTTAAAATTTAAATAATTTTGCAATAACATTCGTTTTCGAAATTCGTCATTGTCTGTACTTTTGCCAATAAGTACAAAATTATTGTTGTATACCAGGGAACAATTTGGAAATGGGAAATTGCAAGGAGCCGTTCAAAAAGAAGTCAAGCGTGAATTGATCGACTTACAATTTAAGACGCCCACAACAAGCCACGACACAACCGTTTATGAAGCCATAAACACACATAGTGATCTGCAGACCATAGCTGACATGCCGAAAAGGCCCAAAACATACGATCTGCCAGTGTATTTTGGTGCGCCTGAGGAGTGGCCATTGTTTATGTTGTATACAGATCGTGAAAACCTGATGCGATTGCAGAAGTGTCTCAAATGTGCAGCGCGTGAGACAGTTTCTGCAATGCTGATATACCCAAGTGACGTATCAAACGCTATTGAAGAGCTACAGTTCAGGTCTGGCCGTCCAGAGTTGCTTGTACGGGATCAGATGGCAAAGTTGCAGCAGCTATCAGTCTTGGGAGAGCATAAAAATGAACAAATCGTTTGCCACAATGGTGCGTAATAAAGTTGCGCTGCTGACGTCTTCAAAGTGCGAACGTTACCTGTACGATGTTTCCATGCTGGAACAGATGGTGAGGAAGCTGCCTCCAAGTAAGCAGTATGAGTGGGCAGAACATTTGCCAAATCACAACCTATTGTATTGCACATTAGGTCTCACAAAAAGATGACACTATTCTACATCAGCTAATTTTAGTATGAACCTCTCAGCCGCCCTACCTGAATAAGAAGAGAATATGGATGCCAAGCATATTCTACAGACGACCACAAAAAGAGTTGGCAATCGTTTTGAAACGGGACTACTGTAGAAGCAGTTGACGCCAACACTGCCCCCACAATCTTGAAATGACCAAAACTCGTCTTGAAGGTATCGTATGAAAGATGAACCGAGATTCTGCGTTTGAAGATCGCTATAAATCAGAGATGCTGAAATATTTTGACAAGGAGTATGCCCGGGTGCATTCTAGCTATGAGTTACGAAACTGCACCGCCCCAGTATGGTATTTGCCGCACTTTGCTGTGAAAAATGTTAACAAGCCGGGAAAATTCAGAATAGTTGTTGATGCCGCCGCCTTAGCCAGCGGAGTTTCACTGATATCCCAATTAATTAAAGGGCCTGAACAAGCCAAACCTTTGATGAATACCCTATTTGCGTTTCGCAAACACGCAATAGGAGTTGCCGCCGACATCAAGGAAATGTTTTCAAAAGTAAAGATATAAATATATATAAGATCAACATTTTCAGCGATTTTTCTGGAAAGACCAGAAGACCGGCAATATTCAACATTGCCTGATGACATCAATGATTTTTGGAGCTGCCTGCTCACCATGCTGCGCTGGATTCGTTAAGAATATTAACGCAGAAGAATTTCGCCATCAATATCCAGAAGCTGTTGATGCAATAGTGAAGTGCCACTACGCAGGCGATTTAGTAGTCAGTTTACCATCCGAAGAGGAAGCACTGAATATTTGCCAATACGAAACTTTGTATCAAATAGTGAGTGCCTGGAAAATATATTTAACGGAACGTCATTAGCTGCCGTCGAACTAGGACGTTTAGAGCCTGAAACCACAACAGACAAAATCCTTGGAATGTACTGGAACACCAAAGAAGATACTTTTGTGTATCAAAGCAAACTTGCCCGTGTGCCTCAGCCGTCTTAGATGGGACACGGGTGCCCTATCTTTGATCCATACGGATTTATTGTAGATTTCTTACTGTTGCCGAAAATGTTGATACAAGAGATCTGGAAGTTTCATATGGATTGGGACGACCCTATACCCAGCCATATCTACGATAAATGGAAACTATGGTGGGCAGAATTCAAACAGTTGAGTCACATAAGTATACCGAGATGCCATTCGTCAAATTTGTGTGTCGCCAACGCTATTAGGCTACACATTTTCGTAGATGCGAGTAAAACTGCCTGTGCTGCCGCAGCGTACTTTCGCATTGTTACTGTTACCTCAATAGTTAAGTTATGTAATTAATTTGTGGCAAAACACGTACCGCGTCAAGAAAATTAATGTCAATATCGCGCCGCGAACTACAAGCTGCTATCCTTGGTATCCGACTAAACAAAATTGTCACAAGGGCTCATAATATTGTTGTAAAAAATGTGGTGTATTGGAGTGATTCCAAAACTGTACTTTTGTGGATAAACACAGCCGAGAGGAAATACAAATCCTTTGTGGGACATAGAATTGCCGAGATACTAGAATCGAGTAAGCCAGAGCAATGACGGGCGTAACTTACGGACCAGAATCCAACTGATGCTGCTACGCTCCCACCTTATCCACCAAACGTTAATGTCAATGGTATCATGTTTCAGCGTTCTTGCGGTTAGAAGAAAAACATTGGCCACAGTCACAGCTGAAAGCCCCGCGACAGCTAGCAGAAGAAATTCCTCACATGCTTATTTGCGATGTAAGTATTGTTGATTTTGAGTTAACAAAGTTTTCTTCATATTTACTTAAAGATAAAAAGAGTTATTGCCTGGGCCCTGCGAGCCTGTAAAATATTTCGTAGACGTCACGTGTTCAGTGTGTCATGTCCTATGGGCCCACTAGCAGCGAGCGAACTTATAAAAGGAGAGCGATTGCTGTGCAGAACTACAGTATCTACATGAAGGGAAAGCCATTCCGAAACATAATAAAATTTGTCGTCTCTTGCTTTATTTGGATGAACATGGAATCATTCGTATTCTTGGACGCATGGATGAAGACATTTGCTTGCCGTTGGAAGCCCGTCGAGCTATACTGCTTCCAACAGAACACATCATAAAGAGAATTATAGTGGGCCATTTTCATCATCTGCTGCATCATCAAAGTGCCAGCGTTATGAGGAACGAAATTCGACAAAAGTTGCGCCTCAGCTGGCAGTGGCGAATTGCTCTAGCCCTGAAGGATCGCTTCTGGAAGAGATGGACTGCAGAATATTTGCCACAGTTCATGCAACGCCACAAGTGGATTACTTCAGAGCAGTGATGCCATTTTAGCCCTTTTTAACTGACCTCTCCAGAAAAAAATGTCAAACATCCCCTATCCGGAAAACTATCCTGTTTTAGTTTTAAAATATAATAAATTTTTTTTTTTTTTTTTTTAATTCTTTGAATACAATTAAATTACAACATTGTGACATCGTTTGTACCACCACAAAGGCCCTTTTACACGGTCAGTTCAGTCTCAGTCCATTATCGACTCGAAATCCGCACCGATAACCGAAACGATGACAGAAAAATGGACTGATGGCCAAGCCTATTTGTCAGTACATTTCGATGACATATCGATAAATATAAACAAGGAAACAACTGCAAGTGGCTATTATGAAATTTAAATGTGTGGTATTATGGATCATTATCCTTGTCCACAATAGTAACAGAAAAAATAATAGAAAAATACCAGCAGTATGACAAAAAGCCTTAATGACGACGGTCTAGGCAAAATTTCTTCATTAAACATAGCCAAGCTAGCTGGTTAGCAAATTAATTTCCCCCATCGTGTCAGAGACGAATTCAGCTAGTTCATTTTGATAAAAGTTTTATTGCACGAGGGGTACTGTTTATATTTCGGGAATAGCAATAATATTCACCATGATGATCAATGCACTTTTGCATTCCTTCGAACCATTTGTCATAGCAGTTTTCCATTCCATTTGAGACAGTTTCAAAACATGGTTTTGAACGCTTCAACTGCTTCTACGGCGCTAGTAAATCGTTGACCACGCAGTTTACCTTTGATATTTGGGAACAAGAAGTCATTGGGTGGCAAATCAGGAATGTACGGAGGATGAATCATCAATTCGATGTTTTGACTGCTCAAAAATTCACCTGTTTGACGAGATGTGTGAGAGCTCGCATTGTCATGATGTAGAATGATTCGTCTTTGGCGGTTGGTGTTGCGAATTTCTCTGAAGACTTCCGGCAAACAAATGGTCGTGTACCACTCAGAATTGACCGTCCTACGTTGCTCAAGTGGAACATGACCCATTCGGCCGAAGAAACAGGCGACTATTTGCCTCGCAGTGCTTCGAGCGCGACCAATTTTTGTTTCATTTGGCTCGTCTTGGAACACCCACACGGTCGATTGCTGTTTTGTTTCCGGTTCATACGCATATATCCATGTTTCGTCACCTGTCACGATTTTATACACGGTCGAACTTTTTAAGCATTTCCTTACACCAATCGACGCGAGCCTTTTTTTGAGCTTTTGATAAATTATGGAGTACCCAACCACTGCAAATTTTGATGTGTAAACATCTTTAGGCTCAGGGGGTAAAAATATCGTTTCACAATACAGATGTAAAACAGAGTAAGACGAAATCGGTGTGAGGTATATGAGAGTGTATTGGTGCAAAAATCAAGTTTAAATCTAAATATATACGTTTAGATCTAAATATGTAATTAAGCAGCGAACCATTGCAAGGATTTGTAGGCTCAGTGAGTAAAGGCGTTGGCCAGCATAAATGAGGATCTTGTCGCGGATATTTTTTGAGTTGGTTTTTTTATTTTTGTTTTTAAGCACTTTGCAGTTTTATTATACTCTTCACGGGAGTTTGTCATGAAGTTTGTAACACACGGAACACACATCGCAGACCGTACGGCAAACAACAACAAAATCTACGTTATCTCCACAAACCCAACAACTAATAATTCCACTTGCAACTTACAAAATTCTTCAAGTACTATACGTTTACACATCTCCCGTGTGATCCCACTCACATTGGTTTTTTTTTGCAAAATCGAATGTTTTGAAGTGGAAATAATGTGCAAGGATGTCTCTCTCTCACGATATGTCACATGACGATCTTGCATTATCAGTTTATGCACTGCATCGATGTTTTGTGGCACAACAACCGAGTTTGGACAACCTTCACGGAATTCGTCGGCGACCGAACTGCGACCACGATTGAATTCACAATACCAGCGATATATTGTAGTTTTTGATGGTGCTTTATCGCCATACAAAGATCTGAGTGCATCGACACATTCTTGTTGAGATAATCCACGTCGAAATTGTGAAAAATTCACAGAAAACCTTCTCTTGAAATTTCCATTTTTGGCCAAATTGATTTTCTTAACTCACTGTAAACAAAACAAATAGCACTTGTACATCAAAACGTTGTGAGCACGTTTATGCTAAACAATGTCAAACTTTATTATGGTGTTGCCAGATTTTAGCTATTGAAATTAGTGTTGCCAGATCCCGAAATACATTTTTTCTTTTCTTATGCTATTTTCCTACTTTAAAGTTGACAGTTATTTGTCATAAATAAAGAACTTAAATCCATTGGCTTCTTCTTCTCTTTTTTCAACGTCAAAGCTAAGCCAATAGCAATAAGACGATCTTCATCATTGAGTCATTATATCATCACTTAAAGGCCTTTTAGACAGTCAGTTCAGTCTCAGTCCATGTTATCGCTTTAGAAATCGAAATGGACTGACAAATAAGCTTGGGCGTTAGGCCATTTTCCTGTCATCGTTATCGGTGCGATAACATGGACTGAGACTGAACTGACCATCTAAAAGGCTTTTTATGCTTACTTTTAAAATAAATAAATACGAACAATATGTTAACAAACAGTGTTCAGTGTTGAACAAATAACTGAAACGATTGGCAACACTAAAGATTTGGACTGATCGTGTAAAAACACGCATTTTGTCAGTCCGTTCCGAATTCTGAAGCGATAACATGGACTGAGACTGAACTGACCGGCCTTTAATATTGTACTCAATCCTTGTCGCAAATAATCGAAATAATCGACATATATCGGAATTGCTCATCACTATCACTATACCTTGACCTAAGCAAACATGCCAAAAGAAATTTATAAACAAAAATTTCGCGAGTTGTGGCTAAATCAGCTTGATTTAAAAAGTTGGATGAGCCGCGATTCAAAAGACAGCAATAAGACTTTATGCAAGTTTTGTATTTCCCGTAGATGAAGAGGATTATGACCTGATAGATGAGGCAATAAAACTCATCTAATTTATAAAACTAAATTTATAAGATATTTTTTTTTTTTTTTTTTATTAACCCGTGATAGTATAATTTTTACATTTTGGATGATTTTACGCTTATATATAGAGTTTAGTTTCTTTGACAACTTAACAACTAAGAAGATAATTATAAAATACATTTTTCATTAAATAGAGAACATGCTTTTTAAGAGTAAGGAAAATAGGGGATACAAAAAACCTTACAATTAAGAGTTTTACAAAGACTTAACCTAAGACTAGCACTATAGACTTAAAACTAAAAACTAGGGATCTGGACTTAATAAGTTAATTAAGAATTAGCTAATTAAGTGCCGATCTACACTTGGAAAGTGCATTATTTGATTCCTTATATTAAAACTATTAGTAATCTGTCGAATTTTTTCGTCAATCATGAGTATATCTGCCTTTTCGTGTAATAGGGAAGTGGAGTAGTAAAAAGGAAGATTGAATATCATTTTTAACAATTTATTTTGTAAGATCTGAAGTTTATTACGGTGACTTTTCGCGCAGTCACCCCAAACCTCCGAGCAGTATAACATAATTGGAACGAATATCGATTTATAAATTATAAGTTTGTTTTTTATTGAAAGTTTAGACTTCCTATTGATAAAGGGATATAGGATTCTTAGCGTCTTATTTGTTTTATCGATTGTCCTATTTATATGCAAACGAAAGGTTAGTTTGCTGTCTATATTTAAGCCAAGATATTTAATGCAGTTATCCCAACTTATTGATTGGGAATTGAGCACTAGGTTAGAGATTGGTAAATGGCAGGACTTGCGCTTCCGGGTGAAGTATATGGCGTTGGTTTTATTGGCATTTAGCTTAATTTTCCATCTATGGAAGTATTTATCATAGATGACAAAAGCATCCTCAAGGTTTTGATGAATAACACTATGTTTATTACCGGAGCAGAAGATGGCAGTGTCGTCGGCGAAGATTAATGCATGACAATGGTTCAGAGTTGGAATGTCGTATGTGTATAGATTATAGAGCAAGGGTCCTAGCACCGAGCCCTGAGGAACACCAGCCGTTATCAATTTTCTATCAGAACTTACACCATCCATATATACACAAAAATATCTCTCAGATAGAAAACTGCGAATCATTCTTACAAGGTATAGAGGGGTACCGGTTTGCATTAGCTTGTGTATGAGGCCATTGTGCCACACAGTATCAAAAGCAGCTTGAATGTCCAGTGTGACCATGCCTACCGAATCCTTTGATTTTAGTTTGTTTGTAACAAATTGTTTGAGATTATTGAGGGGATGAATACAACTGAGGGTGGGCCTAAAGCCGTATTGAAAAGATGGGAGAATGTTGTTTCTTTCAATGAATGTGTTTAACCTTCCTTTAATTATTCGCTCAAAGACTTTGGAGAAACCACACAAGAGACTTATAGGGCGGTAGCTTTCTGGTGAGTCAACAGGTTTACCTGGCTTTGCAATCACCACAATTTTAGCTAACTTCCAGTTGCGTGGGAAGTATCCAATGTCTACACATCTATTCAAAATAAGAGCAAGTAAATTTAGAGCACGTGAGGGGAGATGCTTTAGGCAGATATTAGGTATATTATCTGGACCTGGAGACTTTTTAGTTTTTAAGAAGCGAATGACATCCTTCACTTCCGCAAGGGTGATTGTTTGGTTATTTGTGATCTCAGCAGTGACCAGGGTGTTCAGCGACCTATTTACTAATACCTCAGTGGTTGCATCTGAGAGTGCATCGGTGGAGTGATGCTTTTTCTCAAAGATTTCACTCAGAATTTTGGTTTTTTGTTCTCTGGTACTATGAATTTGATCATTATAACAAAAGCTTGGGACGAATAGTTTCTTGTTTTTAATTATTTTTGTTATTTTCCAGAATGATTTAGAGTTTGTCTCAAGGTGGGAAAGTTTATTGTTCCAGTTAATGTTATTAAATTCTAACAATTGTACTTTAATTTGACGATTTAGGAAATTTAATCTGGCTTTGTATATTGGATGCCTATTTCTTATCCAGAGTCTTCGCGTAATGTTACGTATTTTTATAAGCTCTACAATATTGTCAGGGGTTTTGGTGTTAAATGGGAGGGTGATATAGGATTTGGGTACGGCTTGGTCGATTGCACCGCAGACGCTAGTTGTCATGAAGTCAATAATGTAGTCAATTTCGTTACTGGAGTATAGTGAATTTTCGTTAAAGGTTGGTATTATTCGGAAGCGTTGGTTTAGGATATGTCTGAACATCTTCCAATTTGCTTTTGAATATAGTAGGGTCTGCTTGTTTGAACTGGTTAAGGTCGAATTCACTTTACTGATAATTGGTAAATGGTCTGATGAAAGATCGTTTTGAGCTAGCGGCTCAGTGAGAAGGTGAGGTGAACTAGCTAGAAATAGGTCAAGTGTAGACGGATTAGCCTTGTAGTTTGATGGAACGTAAGTGGGGTCCCTTGAGTGTATGATACTAAATTTACCTTGCATAGCAAGTTCGTATAGAATGTTTCCGCAGCAATTAGCTCTAAGGAAATTTATAAGATAAAAATTACTAAAAAGTAAAATAATAAGGGAACAAATTTTGTCCTGATTTCAGTCCTTTTTTCAATATCTTTTGTTCCCTGTTTTCCCGATTTTTGCGGTCAATCTGTCCTGTTTTTGTAATAGGATTGGAGCGACCAATACAAGTGGGAGATGTGGTAATCATGTGTGAGTCAATCCAGTCACAGTGTAAAAGGGTCGCATTGTTGCTACACATCCGGCAAAGGACGGGCATGTGCGCGTTGTAGATGTCAAAACTGCCAGCAGAGTGCTTCGTCGCCTTGTTAACAAACTTGGTGTACTAACTGTTAGTAAATCAGAGTGATTTACGGGGTGGGGATGTTACGGCAGTTGTGATCGATGGTCGAGGTGTACTCGGCTGTCGGTCACATAATCGAAAGGCAACCCTGAGAAAGAACCAAAGCCAAAAGAAGCTGCCATTTTTGTCTGTCGTCTTTTTTCTGACGCCATGAAAGGAGAGCCGGTGACGACACAATTTCGAAACAACGCCAACGCCAAACAACGATATACAATTTTAAAACAACGTTAAACAATACAATGTAACAATATAACTATAATTTCACTTCTTTAAACATTTGAATTCTTATCAATAAATATACGTTAAAATTAAAATCAATTTTGCCATAACACTTGGTAAAGTGGCAAACTGGCCAACAAAGTGACCGTTACGCCATACAAAAAAAAAATTTAGCAGTCAATGGGACCGACCGAAGTGAAAACGCAAAACTATGAATTAACAGTAGTATATCTAAATCTATTAATTTAAAATAGTACACACTAGACAGCAGCGTGGCTTCGCTCACAACTGAAGTCCAAAGAATGAACTCGAATTGAATTGAATTGAATTGAGTCAGAGCGAGACACGAAATGAATGAAGATGAATGCGACTTTGTTTTCAGTTCGAAAGCAGTCGGCTTTCTATGAAATGAGTTAGAAAGAATTAACGTGCAAAACGAAATGAAAACTGCAGCATAGCCGAACACATCCGAATTAATTCGATTTTTCGTTTGATTTGTGTGAAGCGCGCAGTCGTTCAAGGAAAGGAGCGGAGAAAAAGACGCAGACGAGTCTGTAAGTGGTTGTGTATGTATATATATAATTAATTCGAAACAACCTCACATTCTCACTCATTCAATTCATGCATCTTTGTGTGCGACTGAGTCTGACGTGAGTGCACAAATTCACTCGAATTCTTTCGGCGTCGCTTTGTATTTCACTCAGTTTATATTGAGCATTGTTGATTCGAACGTCGTTTTTTTTGCCATCATGCAGACCTCTAGTACACACACAATCACTTCACACTTTATGACGATACGTCTCACGACTCAAATGTTAAGTTTTGTTTTGTTTTTTTGGGTGTAATTTTATTAAATTTATATTGATATTTATGTTAATTTAATTTTTACATTCGCTTTAAGATTGTAAATTCGTGCATTTTTCACAAACTAGAATGATAAATAGCAAGCGCAAGCGAAAGAGACATTGAAATAGCAGCAATGAGAGAGAATGAAAGTAATGCTACGTAAAATTACAATTTCAGTGAGGATAATGTAAAATGAGCAAATAATTACCAAGTATGATGATATGATGAAACAAAGAGAGAGGCAAAATTTCGTCTATACAATATTCATAGAAGAGATGGGCAAAGAAAATTCACTCCCTCTCACAAAGATGTTTATTGCCTCTATCGCTCTCATGCATAACATTGTTGTTCTCACTTGTTTGTCCAGCCCGTTCGTATGTTGTTGTTGTGTATGTCTGAACTATTTCCAAACAAGCAAAAACAAAACTAGAAGAAGGCGAGCGAATGAGCACAAAACGGAATAACTGGATAGCATGTCGGTAACGCGAATTCATAGGTTTTTACCAAAGTGGAATGTTTACCAATTTAATTTAAATAACAATTAATTTACAACAAATAGAAGCATGTATAGTGCATCTTTGATTGTAAATTTTGTACCAAGTATAAGTTTAATTGGTCGTTCATGCAATTCACCTTGGTAAATTTGCCAAATGACAAATTATAACCGACTTGTCACTATGCGTGAATGCTCCTAATGTTTATTGACGATTATTTAACCCTAGAAAGGTCGAAATGCCGAATCATTTTTTTTAAGATTTCTTTCTAGGGTTCTGTACCCAAATGGTGCTAACGGGACCCTATTACTAAGCTTCCTCCGTCCGTCCATCTATCCGACTCCGCTGTATTTCATGAACCGTAATAGATAGACAGTTGAAATTTTTACAATATGTGTATTTCTATTGTCATGAGAGCAACAAATACTAAAACTAAAATAAAGTTAAAAAATTAAAGGGGTCCCCATGCAAGAAAAGTGTGCTCCAATATGCACTGCGCACAGTTTTAGAAGCTTTGTGATTTATTTTGTTTCATATTTATGTAATTTTTTTTTTTTTAGTATACTTTTAGGCTTTATGAATATTTCACTTTTGATAATTTTCACATTTCCCGATCTCAATGTTTATATACAGTATGAATACTGATTCTACTCTTAACGTAAGTTAAATTAATAATTTAATATTTGGAGCATGAGCTTTCGTCAATTTCATAATAAATGCATATTCATTGTGTTGGGAATTGCTCGAGCATTGAGTTATTGAATACATAATTCATTTTTGCGGCAAAAAATCTTGTACGATGGTACGGAACCCTCCGTGTGCGAGTCTGACTCACACTTGGCTGATTTTTTAACTTCATTTGTAAAATAAAGCCTTAATAATATTTTTTTTATTATATTTATTTTAATAAATAAATTAGACAATAAGAAAGTTTTAAGTTGAAATTGTTTTTTGAATTTATTATTTCACAGTCTCTGTGGAATGAAACCAATTAAACTGAAAATTGGTGTACATGTTTGTTTTGGCATTTAATATATGACCTCAAAAGTCTAGGTCTATTAATGTTTAGGTAAAAGTTGTAAATCATAATGAGGATTTTCTAAAACATTTGACGAGAAATTATTATACAAATGTTACAGCTAACTGAAAT
This sequence comes from Amiota communis, assembly GCA_037043315.1. Classification (NCBI taxonomy): domain Eukaryota; kingdom Metazoa; phylum Arthropoda; class Insecta; order Diptera; family Drosophilidae; genus Amiota; species Amiota communis. The sequence continues at coordinate 72,489 of JBAMAV010001577.1, read as the reverse complement.
CCATTAAATGTTTTGGAAGGAAAGGCAGAGCAGCGTCTGCCAAGGTATCTAGTTACTTATAGTAAGCCCCTATAGATCCAATATAACAAGAAGTTTCGAAAATTTTGGGATCTCTATCTAAATCTATCTTTGAAGACTTTATCTAAGCATCTGATTGATCGATGTCATTTTAAAAAAATGTCCATGCAACAATTAAATTTTTTACATACTGGTACCTGCATGGGTACCTTAAAAGTGGTAAAGAATGGATTCGCTCTGAAAATTAATGCATGTTGTATCAGTATCAGTATATCAGTGGATCAGTAGTTAGTGTATTTTCTAGAAATGCGTACGATCAGTTTTCATTAACGGTCCACGGTGGACTTGAACCAACTTTTCATCAAAGGTTTTAGCACATCAATTTTTTTTTTTTTTGCTAATTTGGGATATTTAGGTGATAAATAGTGAAAAAATAAATATTATGGCCCATAACTTATCGAGCCGTTTTTAAAAAAAATTGATTTTGAAATAAATTACTTGCTTTCTATTAAAATTTTTACGAATCCGCACTATATGACTATTTACAGCCTTACAATTTATATTTTTTCTTTAACTTGTACAAATATACGTTTGCAGGAATGCAAGCTTAGAGCCCATCCACAAAGAAAGACTTTGTACGAATATTTTTTACCGAAGTACGCTGCTAGACATACACGACAGATTCGTGAAAGACAAACATTTTCAACTTCGTTCTTATTGTGCACCGACTCGGCAAGCAAATTTCATACAAATACAAAACACACGACGAAACAGAACAGAAACGTCGGTCGTTCGGCTAAAAACGTCGACAGCGTCTGTGGTACAGCAGACGAAGCTACCCCGTAAGCGTCGCAAGTTTCTTGCCTACAAGCACATGCCTTCGGCTTGTATTCTGCCGAAAAATCTTTCTGTGTGGATGGGCTCTTAGACGTTTATATTAGTTTTCTGCGCGGCAGGTAAAAAAAACAACAAAACATACTGCAGCTTTTTTCAATGAAGACGTATTAAAGACTAGTGAAAAATGACAGACATTTAAAACCGTGTTTTATATTTTAAAAAACTTTGTTCATTGTTTAAGATTTTAAATAGTGTCTAGAATCAAGTGCATCAACAAAAAAATATGTTCGCGAAATCAAAAGATCATGCTGCAACGCACGATGAAAATCGTCTTAAAATGTGTTTATTTTGCCTAAAAAAGAAAAATAAAATGCTTAAAATTACGGGAGTATTAAAAGAAAACCTTAAAAGAATTGTCAACTACGATGAGTGTGATGAACTTCTTCCTAGTGTAGTTTGTGATGGTTGTCGAATTGTGGTTTACCGTGAAATTAAAAAAGAACCAAATTTACGTATCAAGAAATTACCAGATTATTCAAATTTTAAAGCAAGATCAAAAATTGATAAAAAATGTGAGTGTGGTTTGTGCAATTTAGGTAGAAAACCGGGCCACCAAAATTTTGCGGATGACGCTGTAAGTTTTGTAAATAATACACTAAAAAAGTGCAGTAAATGTCGATCGAATTTGGTTATTGGAAAACCTCATTTTTGTAAGATATCGAATCAGGTGAATCATTTAGTAGCACGCAATAATGAAGACTTTTCAAGGAAACAACAAGACCAACTGGTTAGTGGATTAATAAGAAATCTTGCCAATTCGACATCTGAATCTAATCTTCAAGAGTTATCAATCTCTCAAGAACATGGACGACCTATGAGAATGTCATTGAATCCACCGAATGTTAAAGAAAAAAACCGCATTTCCGCAGATGAAGTTTCTAAAATAGGATTGGGGCTTGGACTTTCAACAAATAAAGTATCTATGATGACAGCAGCAATGAGAATTGCTACAAATCATAGAAAAATGTTTGAATCAAATTTGGACCAAAAGCTTAAGACGATAAATCATTCTTTGGATTCTTATTTTGATGCCAAAAAATGTGATATTGTTAAATACACTAAAAAATCAAAAAGTATTACTTCCGAGAACATTGTTTTTTTTTTTCCAGTGACGTTAAAAAACTTATAGAACATGTTTCAGAAAAAAGAAATTTGGGAGAATACCATTTGAAATTTGGTATAGACGGCGGAGGAGGGTTCTTGAAAATTTGCCTTTCGATACAATCTTTAGATCGGCAGTTAGAAAATGATTTGATCCAATCGAAAGATGAAGGAATTCGGATAAAGCGACAAAAAATATTCTGATAAGGTACTTGCAAAACAATTTTTGGACAGTGGGGTAAAAAAAAATTTTGTTACTTGCTATTGTTGCAAACACTACAGAAATTTACGAAAATGTGGCTATGTTGTGGTCGTTATTGCGAATTGGAAAGATAGATGGGACTATTGCAACTGATTTAAAACTTGCAAATGTAATGACAGGAATTATTTCACATGCAAGTACCTATCCTTGTACCTGGTGTACATCATCTTCAGATAAATTAAAAGAATGTGGAGAACTAAGGACGATCCGAAGCTGCAAAAAAAATCATCGTCAGTAGCAAAAAACTGTACAAACATCCCGATATATTCTGCAGAACTACATCTGTTAATTGGTGTTGTAAATATACTTTTTGACAAAATGTTCTTAGAAGATGAAGATGTCAGTTCCCTATGGGCGAAGAAATGCAACGTTACTCGCGAATGTGTTTATGGATCTCAGTCATTTGCGGGAAATTCATGTAAAACCTTGTTAGATAAGACAGATTTATTGCGTCAGATATGCAAAATCAACCTTCTAAAATATGTAAAGTGTTTTGACGATTTTAAAACCGTTGTGAGTTCGTGTTTCTCTTTGAGTTTCGCTACAAATAACAAAGAATGTATTGCTCAATTTAAAAGAAGTTATTGTGATTTGGGAATTTCCGTAACCCCAAAAGTCCATGCCGTTTTCTTTCATGTTTCTCAGTTCTGAGAAAACGTAGGTAAGGGATTGGGATTCTATAGTGAGCAAGCTGTAGAATCCTGACATTCTGATTTTAATACAACTTGGGCCAAATATAAAGTATCCGACAAGCATTCAGAATATCCATCAAAATTGCTCAAAGCTGTTCAAGAATACAATGCCAAACATATTATTTCAAAAAATATACGAAAAAAAACTGATATTATCGAATAAGCTGTTTAAATTTAAAATAAAATAAAAAATTAAAAAATCCTCAAACTAACGTTATATAACTACTAGAAGAAATCGTAGATATTTAAATATCTATCTACACCATCAAGAAGAAGATTTTAATTTGGGATTAATTTAACCAATTTTAAAATTGGTGACTGAGAAGCTGCAAATTTTTCATTTAGGCTTAACATCTGATATCGTGGCTTCAACAAATGATGGTGCTGCAGTTATAAAAAAGTATTAATTATTAATCTGCTTTACTATTCACATCCTATATACTTAACAGTTAGTGACGTTTTATACAAAAATAAAACTCATAATGAAATAGATGATAACAGATAACAGTTATTTTGGGACCTTTTGCTCAATCTCACTGAAAATAATTGCCAATGTTGTTCCGAAAAAAGATCCGGGTGAAAAGGTCCGTGTATGGAGAACAAAGCATATATAATCCAGCAAACATTTTGTGTAACTTATAATAAGAATATGTTTCTTATTAATATTTATTATAATTATTAATATTTGTTGATATATACTTTATAAATATAAATATTTATTGGCTGACTATTTCAAAACTCAATTTGTAATCACAAAAAGGAGTCAAACACTTCTTAGTAACACGATTATTGAAAGTGCAATCAAAATGTTTGTTGGGTAACACATACTAGTCGAATGCAACGCACAAGCAGACACACATATGTATAAATTAATACAGAACACGAAGGACCTTTTCACGACTGAAACGCACAAGCAGACACACATATGTAAAAAATGCATACATACACACATATGTAAAAAATTCAAACATACACACGAAAGACGTTTTGACTAACATCGCGCAATAAGTCTTTTAGTGGTTGGCCCTGCCGTAAACAAACGAAAATAATTAATTTTGCTTGCACACAAACACTTAAAACGAAAAATGAATCACAATGTTTTTTTGTCCCTTTTACATTTGGTTTCTTCACAATTGGTTCGGTGTGGACATATTGAAAAGGTTGTGATTTATTTGCGAACAATGCTGCTCGGTGATATATTTGGCCTTGTATCTATTCAAAATTTGTTACAAATAAAACAAACAAAATAATAGGGGGATAAGTCTGTTTGTTGCATGTTACCTTGAAAGTAGTCATGAAGTTGTCCCGCACTATATTTGTTGCCCCAAATAAAGTCATTTGGAAGCAGTTATTGTATTTTTGTATATTAATAAGAAAATGTTTGGAATCCGTTCCTGTCCCTGAAAGCAATGAGTACAATGGCTCTGGTGGCGGACCCAATGGCATTAATTTTGCTTTGCCATTTGCACAACACAATCCAGCGGCTTCATTTTTGTACTTAAAGGCCTTACAATGTTGGCAATTTGAGTTCATAGAACCAATAACAACGCATTGATAGGCACTGTAATCAATTGAAACATCGTAACTGAAAGCAGCTCGTTTCAAACTTGTAAGATTATACGCTGAATAACGTGCTGCTCGGGTTTCCGATATCCGAATTCTTTCAGTTTCATTTCGCTCTTCATGTTGTTGCACAGTCTGTTTGGACCGAAAATTTTCTTGGTTTGTAGCATTTTTAGTTCTTTGACCCAAATTTCTCCGTTTGTGCCTTATTGGCCGCATAATAAAAATATTAATATTGACATAATTTGCTGCTAAGTATATTTTACATAGGGGACTTGATTGATTTCAAAACACAGCTTAGGATCAAATAGGACACCAAGGTCATTAAAGAGACACGCTCGAGTTGGACGTTATTAATCTTGTAAGTAAACAAATTAGGCTTACACCGATGATACGTCATGAACTTACATGTAGAAATATTTAGATATAAATAATTTGTTAAGCACCAATAATATAAAGAATCAAGATCCTCTTGAAGTCTGAGATGAAAGGCACCATCATTAAATGAAAGGCACAATTTCACATCATCAGCGTACATGAACACGCGAGAATGTTAGATGGAGAGAGGCAGATCATTAATAAACAGATTGAAAAAATGTGGTCCAAGATGACTCCCGTCAGTAGCCCCGGAAGTAACGTAGACAATTTCTGAAAGAGAAAACTTAATCAACACTCTTTGAGAAAGATTTTTTAAGTAAGATTTAATCCAATGTCAAAGATTATATGGATAGGCCATAATATTAGGTTTATAAAAAAGAAGGTCACGATTAACAGAGTCAAAGGTTTTAGTAAAGTCAGTATAAATGACATCAGTTTGTCATATATTATTGAAACCTCGATTAACTAACGAAGTAAACTGAAGTAGGTTAGTGGTTGCGGACATACATTTCACAAATCCATGCTGTGATGGAGAAATGTTGCATATATATAAATATGGATAACAAGAACTAGTACTTTTCTTTATTGTATATTCGATTCTCATTGTATGAAGAATGCTCAATACAAAAAATATAGAGTAGTTGTGAAGTGCATACACTGAAGCGAAGTAGTGCGAATGAATTAGAGCAGGTCAATTATTGGTCTTATCAGTTCAGTTTTAAGATATTTTTTTTTCAAATTTTCTAGAAACAAAAAATATCAACACGCAGTTTTGCCAGATGTTCAAACTGTAGAAGAGCCCAAAGGTGGCCACACTTTTCGAAGACTTTTAGTAGAAGACTGTATACTTGTGTGTGTAAGGCAAATATTCAAAAATTAGATTTTTATTTTTTTTATATTTTTGAATTTTGAAATTTGATGAAAAAAAATCAAATCAACTATATTCATAATTTAAATTAAAACATCGAGTGATTTTTGTATAGTGTCCATCTCTTCTAGTAATCATAAAACTCTGGCTCTAATATTTGAACTGTGCAAGGCTCTGGAAGTTGACCGATCAGCACGAAAGTTGGCATGTATATGTATTTCTTCATGCAGAATGTTTATATGCTATTCACTTTGTTGTAACTCGCAAGTTTCTATATGTTTTCATATTTTTTATAAGATGTGCATTTATTGTGACTGTAAGCTCATTATGCCAGAATACAAAAAGCTCATTGCTATAGAACTCCGTTTCTGTTTGTTCAATTATTGTATTTTTTAAAGTTAAACGGTAGATGACGCGAATATACATGTTTCTCTATCGAAACGAAATCATTTGAAAACAACAATAAGATGCAAATAAACAACAATGAGAACAATCAAACACAAAAACATGCTTGCTTTCGTTAGTAGCAAAAAATTAAACAAATGTGCGCTAGTTTTTTATGAAGCTTGTTTACAATATGTCTTTGTACACATTCACCCTCTTAGTACGCTCTGAATGAATATAATCATCATAATACAGGAAGAAAAGAGCGATTAGTAGCGCAATGCTCTAGTGCGAACTCAGTTATCAATAAATGAGAGGAGTAAATCAGGCTTACCAAATCTAAAAATATTTAACCCTAAAGCAAAGCCAAAAACCCCTAAAAAAAAACAATGTTTGCTTTGAAATATATATTTTTTGTTGTTGTAATTTTTTTTAGGGGTATAATCAAAAGTCAGAATTAATAGAAATTTTTCTATCTGCTCCGGTTTTTGAGATACAGCTACTTCTTTCTTTTTTACGTTCACATAGAGTTATTACACTACTACTAATGTTTATGTTATTGAAAATCTTAAACATTAATTTCATACAAAGAAATATAAACAAATTCTTAATAATTTAGTTTAATAATCAAAAAGTGTTTAATATCTCCATATATATAAAAATCTCGTGTCACAGAGTTTGTCATTTATGGACTCCGAAATTACTGAACCGATCATAATGAAATTTTTTATATTTATGTCATTTGGTCCTACTTGGTATATAGGATAGTTTTTATCGTAATTAATGAGTTTAATATTTTTTAATTTCAAATTAAATGTTTTTTTTTTTGAAAGTTCCATAAATTTGTAACAGATGGCGCTGTGGAGCACCTATCTACAACGTCCTATCATTGCTACAAAACTCATAAAAACCTCAAAAAACTAAAAAATAATTGTGTTGTGTTGCTTGCTTTCTTTAGTAGCAAAAAATTAAAAAAATGAGCGTAGACAAAATTAAAGCGTGAAAGGAACAATGACAAAAATCGCAGACTGACATCACGACGGGGCTGCAGCAACGTGCTTCGGCCTATGCTAGTTTATAATATTTTATTAAAAAAAAAAAACATTTATTTCATGGAAGTTGGAAAAAATATTCAAACTAAAATATAACGGTACTCGATTTTGTCTTACTTTTTTTTCTAAAAATAACTTAATACACGGTATTTTAAAGATAAAATGAGAAATAGACGGTGAAAGTAAAGGAAGAATAACAAGATCATAAACAACATGAAACGAACACATCACTCAATAAGTTCGTAGGATGACATATAGAAGGCGCCACTTACTGATAAATCCATATGATTTTAAAAACTATCAAATTCAAACTATACGTGTTAAAACTTTATGACAATCTGACATTTACTTTAAAAATTGCATAAGTTTTAATAATTTGTAATTTATATTTATAACTAGTTGACCCGGCTCACGTTGCTACGCCCTCGCTCAAAGAATCTTGTCTTAAGTTAGTAGCTGAATTAGATTCAGTTTTTATACTCTTAATTTCATTAATTTTAATAAGGTATAATTAACCGTTCAACACAACAGAAACCGTTAAAACAACAATCGCAATAGAAAAAAAAAATAATAATAGTTCTTTAGAAAAATCAGACGAATCAAATATGAATGTTGACATAATACTCTGATTTAACAATTGACAAAGACTACTTCTTAATTTCATTAATTTTAATAAAGTATAATTAACCGTTCAACACAACAGAAACCGTTAAAACAACAATCGGAATAGAAAAAAAAAATAATAATAGTTCTTTAGAAAAATCAGACGAATCAAATATGAATGTTGACATAATACTCTGATTTGACAATTGACAAAGACTACTTCTTAATTTCATTAATTTTAATAACGTATAATTAACCGTTCTACACAACAGAAACCGTTAAAACAACAATCGCAATAGAAAAAAAAAATAATAATAATAGTTCTTTAGAAAAATCAGACGAATCAAATATGAATGTTGACATAATTCTCTGATTTGACAACTGACAAAGATTACTTGATTGATTAAATTAAGTCTCTAGGGTTTCTATGCAAAATTTTATCCACGAATTTCTCGACAACACCTGGTCCTATCCGATGTTTTAGTACTTATTCTGCTATTCGGGGCGGAGACGAATCCAACAAATCAAAAATCATAAAAATCGACCAACCCGTTCTTGAGTTATAAATGGTGTAACACACACACGACTTTCTTTTATATATATAGAAAGACTAGCGTAGCCCGGCGCGCTTTGCTGCGGCCTCGTCGTGATAATCAATAGCCTCAAACACGAAACACAAACAAAGCAAAGCACAAACAACTAGAGGGCAGCATTGAGTGCAGAAAATGGCTTTTGAGTGTACTCATGCCAAAAATGAATGAGTGAGTTTTGTAACCAGATGAGAGAGAAACGAACATTGCAATAACCAAAACCAAACGGTCTGGTTATAGTTGTGCGACGCAACTCATAGCGCAAAATTCTATTTAGTCGTGAAAAAACTCATGCACTCAGAGTGCGAAAGAAGAAGACATGAAGAAATGATCAATGTGCTTGTACACAAAGTCCCATAAATGTTTGCAATGTCAAGAGTAGTAGTAAAACTTCCTTTAAACGATAAATTTTAACTGTAAGAAACAATTTATTAAAAGAAAATAAATACAGTTATCTTTTTGTAATCATTTATAATATTTATTGATAAAAAACAAAAGTTATCATATTCGAAAGACTCCAAATAATAGTTAAAAGTTTTAGTGTTCTTTTTGACACTGCAAATAATTATGGGACTATGTGTACAAGCGCATCGAAACGAAGACGCAGAAGCAATAGTCAAACCCAGAATGAAAAATGAATGAATCAATGAATGCATGAGTTTTATCAGTGGCACACGAGTTACTCAACTAACTATTCGAATAAACTCAATTTGAATGATCGCACATCTGGTTAAATTTTTACTCAAACTCAAAAAACTGGTTTTTGCTGATTTTCGCACACGAGTTTTTGAGTGTCACTCAGTATTACTCAGTGCGTCTGTTAGTTTGAGTGAGCTGATGCAGCCGTCTACAAACAACGAAACACACTGTCTCCTTCTTGTCCAACTCTCAATGAACATCAAATACAGAAACGAAGAGCGCAAAAAGTACTTACTAAGACAGAAAAAATAGAAGAATAAGAACAACGAAATCATTAAAAACGAAAAAAACGTACAAAACTTTTTGTTTGGTCTTGCAGTGGTTTTCAAAAAACTTAATAGGGGAGGGGACCCAGTTGTGACGCGGGTTTTAAAAAAAATTAAAATTTTTTCCTCAGTTCCGGAAAATGAAAAATTAAGAAGTTTAACATTTAAATATTAACCAAACGCAACTTTTTTCCAAAGAAAGTATGTTTATTTGAGTTACTCAAAATATTTTGGAACAAATTTATTCAGGATAACTTTTTTAGGCCCAGCTGTGACGCAGGCCCAGTTGTGACGCACCTCAAGAAATTCACTGAAAATGAGAAAATATGAAAGGAATGTCACACCAATTCTTGTGATTTAATGGTGTTGGCTTCTGCGGTGTTGGCTTCTTCGCCCCTTTGGCTGCTTTTGCTGCTGCCTTTTCCTTCAAAACAGCACGATTTTCAGGAGAGGTCAGTTCAGCACTTTCAAAATAACTTTTTCGTACGATTTTCAACACGATGTTTGGTGCGCGTATACACAATGCGACTATTAACGTTGGTGTCTGTCCAAAAACTGCAGAACGTCAAACGAACATGATTGGCAGTGCTCAAACTGTCATTCTCATACCGCATGTCAAAAATATTTAGCTACGTCACAATTGGGCCTGCGTCACAGCTGGGCCCCCTTCCCTATATAATTCGAAGGTACAAAATTTTGTGACTGTTTTGCTTCTAAACGGCTAGACCAATTTCGATAAACTTTTTTTTGTTTTACGTATGGGGTCACCAAGATGGTTTATGCATCAGTTGGACCCGGTAGGTGGCGCTGTTGTCGAAATAAAGGCACTTTTTTACCAAATTTTTTTATCTAACGCACACTATACTAAGCCTATTTAAATAATTTTTTCTTTTAAATGACAAATGAATCCTTATGAAAAGAGTTGCATTCTCATTTTTTTCTGTTTTTAACTTTTAATATACTATTTTTAAGTACCTATATATAAACATATTTATAAATAAAGAATATCGTTTATTGTTTTTAAAGGAGTTTTCCTAGTAATTGTGACTATTTACAATTTTTCTTCTGAAAAAGCCCCTAGAAATAACACTAAAAAAACCCCCCCCCTAGGAAAATCCCAACACAATTACCCCTAAATTTAGGAGGAAAACCCCTAAGTTGGCAAGCGTGGTTAAATACAACAATTACAACAACACACAAAATTCATGAAGAAGCATAGCAAAAACGCTACCAATTTTTTGTGTGTGGTTTTGCAAAAACTTATATGTATGATGACTGAAAATGATTAAAATAATTTTATTGTTAAATCAATTCTTTATGAACATGAAAACCTTTCAAAGAAAATTCTTTAAATGACAGTGAAAACCGTATCAAAACCCGTTGCGTGGTTTAGAAGTAATCAGTATTCAAACTTCTTGAAATTTCGACTTTGCATTTATGCTATGTGTCTAACAATAAATATTCCTATGAGCTCAGCAGGTGCAGCTGACAAGAATGGATCCAACGTACGGTGATGAGAGAGAGAATAGACTTACTAAGATTGACCGATTGATCATTCGCCAAATATTAATACTTATGTAGATTTTAGGTGAACGAGCACGCATCACATTATCAGTCACTGAGTAGCAGTTTTGTCACGCTTAATCATTTACGGCTGGTAAAATAATCTTTTGATATTTTTGATTAGTTTCTACCTTTTCCGTCTCTCACGCTTTTTATCTATACTAATATAATAAAGAGGTAATGTTTGTTTTGATGATTCAGGTAATCTTCGAAACTACATATCCAATTTTAAAAATTCTTTCACCAATAAAATGCTACGTTGTCACTGAATGTCATAGAATACTTACTTTTTTGATTTTTTAAACATTTTAATATAGTTGTCTTAGGATTGACATTAAATTATACTAATATAATAAAGAGGTAATGTTTGTTTTGATGATTCAGGTAATCTTCGAAACTACATATCCAATTTTAAAAATTCTTTCACCAATAAAATGCTACGTTGTCACTGAATGTCATAGAATACTTACTTTTTTGATTTTTTAAACATTTTAATATAGTTGTCTTAGGATTGACAAGCACATAAACGTTTGTACGTTTTTATGCCGTGCTTCTTCCTGAATTATGTGTTGTTTTTGTTCTTATTGTATTTTTCCTTTCTGGGTACGCACACGAGTATTGCGCTCTTCGTTATCTTCTTTTTGTATATGTTGGACACTGAGATCGACCCAAGAGGGAGACTGTGTGTTTCAATATTCGTGCTTTGAACAAAGAGTATAAAAAAATATACTCTTTGCTTTGAATGCTTTTGCTAAGCACATATAAGCTAAGGTGAATGTGTGAGTATGTGTATTACCAAGCATCGTGTGTCATTGTTGATTTGCAAGGGGGGAAGAGAGAAGAATGAAAGAATGAAAAAGACAAAGCAACTATAAGTTAAGATGTATGTGTGGGTATGTGAAAAAAAATAAGTCAAGCGCACATTTCTACGAATTTACAAACAGTTACCCTGCAGTATGCTCGGCAGCAATTGTCCCCGTTTCACTAATTATTCACCGGTCCCTTTTGTACTAGCGAATTCCTAGTCACCTGGTAAACTGAGGCGAGCCAGTAAGAGGGAAAAATTGAGAGGTAAGAATTTTTTACTCTCTTTGAAGTGGTGTCGAGAGCGGAACGTCAGATCGAAAGAATGTGATAAAGTACCGGTTTGAAATTTTACAAAGTGAAGTGAACAGTTGTTATCAAAAATACTGGAAAACAAAACAGTATTAAAAGTAAATCATAACCAAATATAAGTAAATTTGTCAAAAAATGTATTTATTTAAATTTCTAATTGTTTTCTTCTTCCTTTGCAGTTGTTTTCATCAAAAGTAGTGGTAAAAAAAAAACAACAATTCAAGTCAATCATAACCAAATTTAAGTAAATTTGTGAAAAAATGTTTTTATTTAGATTTTAGTTTTTTTTTATTTTAAATTTGCTTGGTTTATAAGTGCAACACTAATATGTAGATTACCAAGAAAAACATAGTTAAAGAAAGGTATAAAGCAACATGATTAGCAAAAGGCACTTAAAACGACTCCAAAAGAAAGAAAAAAATGAAAAATTTGGAGAAGTTTGAATCAAGTAGTAGTGGGTTTGGTTGGTTTCGTAAATGAATCACATAGTGATCAGGCGAGTGGGAATAGGGAACAACCTGTCTCAGTTCAACTAGAAGAATATGAAGAAGTTGGAGGAATAGGAGGAACATTTATTGGGAATGAAGAGAATTTCAACGGCAAGTTGAAAAGATGGTTTGTAAAACACAGACCTACGCGAAGTTGTGCACAGGATTTACTTAAAATTTCAAAATCAGGAAATTTAAATGTAAATCAATTTTACAAATGAGGTGATCTGCCAGCACCCGACGTTTCCCACATAGATGGAGGATCTAACTTACACATTGGCTTGGCAAACCAATTAAAGAAAGTAATCAACAATGGAGGGCTTACTACAAATTTTAATATCGATGCCATTTCTAATTTTATTTTCTTTTATTTTCAGATCGAATCCATGAGAAGTATTCTGAACCCGGGGGGAGTCGTTAAAAATTTACATAGAATTTTTTCCGACGAAATAATAGACTCCTCCAACACATCAGACAGTGCAAACGTTTCTCCCGAAAACCAGATTCGAAAAGCAATACATCTCAACAAGAAACGTTTGTTTCTACAAAAAAAAAAAAAACAGGGCAACACTTGAATCCATTAATATATTTTTAAGCAATAGTCAATTTTTTTTTTGCTCTCTCCTTCTCTTGTATTTAATTTTTTTAGTATTAAGGATTGAATTAAAAATTATATAATGAATATTTTTGAGATTTCAATGAAACATTTTTTATTTATTGCGAAAACTAGTGAAATGGGACTGGCGAAAAACTAGTGAAATGGGATGCTATGCGGTGGCAATTGACGCCGTCCAAAGACATCGCCATGTTAAATACGCCACTAAAATACATGTAATAGGGGATAGAAATTCGCCTGTGCTGGCGAAAAAGGGACTAGTCTTGGACCAATCCCTTCATACTGCAGGATATCTACAATAAAATAAGACTGTCTGTTTCGTTTTTTGTGCTTTGCTTTGTTTGTGTTTCGTGTTTGAGGCTATTGATCAATTTTGGTTTGTTGATAAGGGAAGTGGGAGGGTCGCGGGTTAGTCGTGTACCAAAAACCAAAATGTGTTTTGCCGATTTTTTTTTCTCTTCTTCTTTCCCTTATTTTGTTTACCTTTGTTGAGTTGGAGGAGTGAGTAATTTGGGAATATTAGAAATTTGAAATGTATGTATGCAATTTTTGTTATTGGCGGAATCGCTGATAGTCTATTGACCGATATGAAACAGTCAGGCTTGCCAACATAAGGCTTTTTAGACGGTCAGTTCAGTCTCAATCCATGCTATCGTCTAAAAGGCCATTTAGTCGTAGTTTATATTTTTTCTTCTGAATCTGACTTTTCCCCCAAGTTGGCAATCCTGGAAACAGTGAATAGGGGCGGGAAACCACTAAGTTAAAAAAAGCCGCTGGAGTGACAACATAAATAAGTCGGCGCAAACAATTATTGGAATGGCGAAGCCTTAAAAGTGTAAAAGTTCCATCTGGTATAATTTTGAAATAAAAAAGGATGATGACACAAAGGCTACACAACATCAAACATGTGGACACACTTAAAGCGTTATCATGAAAAAGTGTTGCACAACGACCGACAGTGGTCTGCTACCTTAAAAACAAATAATGTTAGAACACAGTTTCGAAAAAAGAGTTGTGTACGATACTGATGATCCACAAGCTGCAAGAACTATGTGCATATTCTGCAAAATATTCTTAATCATGTATTTTTCACAAATTTTCAGTTTTAATTTTGCCAACGTGCGCGCAAAGTGGCACGTATGTACTATATAACCAGAACTATACTAACTGTTCAGAACACACCAGAGCTCACTGTGGACGCAAAACCGGAACTCACAACTTTTTACTAACTGTAGAAAGACTGTAATGGACTGAGACTGAACTGACCGTCTAAATAAAAGTGCCTTTAATAAGATATTTGTATATATCCGCATCGGAATCGCCGATTTTTCACTCCAATAATCGGAATCGTATCGGCAAAATGTTGTATCGTTACATCCCTAGTAAAACCGTTGTTGTTGTCTACTGTCTACTATATGCGTGCATTGATTGAATCACTTTCAAATTACTTATGTTTCATTGTATGATTTGTAATAATAACTACATTCAATATGCGTGGTACAAATAAAATATAAATGGAATAAGAGAAACACAAGTTATTTAATTATGTAACTGATAATGAATATGAGAGAAATTCAAATTCATTATAATATGAATGTGGTTTGATTATATTCATAAACCTATTCATTATTTGTCTTTTTTTATTTAAACACAAAAATAATGAGGGATGAAAAAGTCACTTTGAACATCAACAACCACTACTCGCAGCAGACGATCGAATTGAGCGCACACAAAAATACAGAGATCACTGCATTTGACGTCACCTGCAAATCTCAATAAGTTAGTAAAATGCGCAGTCCCTTAAGTGATGTTCCACTGTATTTTTAAAACTAAACAAAGCAACTGTGCTCTTTTTCTCAACTCTCTCCCTCTCTTTGGAAATGCGTAGTATGTTTACTTGTGCGCTCACTTCAGCTCGCTCGCAATGTACAAAACACATGAAAATATTTCAACAAATAGTGAATAGGTTTGTGAATATAATCAAATCACATTCATTATAATGAATTTGAATTTCTCTCATATTCATTATCACAGAGCAAATCAACATGTGAATGCAATGTTATTCATACTACAGAAGTAAAATATAAGTGAAACTCAAAATCAATTCAAATGAATTTGATTGGAACAACTAACCATTTTATAATGAATGAATCAAAAGGGCTTTTGATTTATTCAATGTACTCCTCTACTGTCTACTGGGCGAGCGAGGTGAGGTGAGCGCTCGCATAACACAAAAAAATTTTGTAAGAAAACAACAACAACGTACATATTCATCCTAGCCCCTCTGCTCAATCTCACACAACATAAATGGCAATGTTGTACCGAAAAAAAGGTCCGGGTAAAAAGGTTGTTGTGTGACATGAGTCAACTGCGTCATAGAGAGAAAAGAAAATGGGAAAAATGAAAAACAATGCAATCAAATAACAGCACGCAAATGACGTCGTGAATTGTAAGGAAAGCAATGTAAAAAAAGGTCTTCTTTTGTGACGCGACTATAGGAGAGTGAGATAGAGAGTGTGGTGGAGAAAGTGGCAGAAAGAGAGGGATATGGACAACAAAGCAAATATTACCCAGCGAACATTTTGTGAAACTTTTAATAATAAATTGTTTAAATAAATATTTATTGGCAGACTAATAATAATATGTTTCTTATTATTATTTATTACAATTATTAATATTTGTTGCTATTTATTTATTACATATAAATATTTATTGGCAGACTATCTGAAAACTCAATTTGTAATCACAAAAAGGAGTCAAACACTATTTAGTAAGACGGCTATTGAAAATGCAATCTTCGAAATGTTTGTTGGGTAACACATAATAGTCATCTGCAACGTACAAGCAGACACACATATGTAAAAGATTCATACAAACACACCAAAGACCTTTTGACTAACTTTGCTCAATAAATCCTTTAGTGGTTCACCCTGCCATAAACAAACAAAAATAATGAATATTGCATGCACACAAATACTTAAAAACGAAAAAAAAAAAAAAAAACACAATGTTTTTATCGTCCCTTTTACATTTGGTTTCTTCACAGCCGTTTGCTTGTGGTTCTAATGAAAAGGTATTTATTTATTACTTATGCTTTTAGTGAATATAGTATGCACTAGATACTTTTCATAATCTTACTCAAAATTATCACTTGTCACTTTTATCCATAAAACTTGAGCATAAAGCAAATGGATAGAAATACTAATGTTACTACATAAGCAAAAAATTACATTTAATCATAGTCGCTGCAACTTAGTACGGTAAATCAAGTACAAGTTTTAAAGTAAATTATTCAAAATCCGTTTCAATTGTAATCAAGCACAAGTCTAGTGTGTCAGATGTCAGATTCGGATGGCCTGATCCTTAGCACAGGTGTAATTCAATTTAAAAGCTGTAAAATGATGATGTGAAATAAGAATGCTGCTGCTCCTGCTGTAAGCTTGTTAACAATTTTTGTATGTTTTGACATGTAAATCATGACCTGTCGACACAAATGGGTAAGGCGAGACAAAGCATGGTATAGTAGACAAGGTACATTAATTATCCACTTGTACCACTACGAGAGAATGTATTATTATCGTCGTAATAATAATCACAATAAAAACCAGAAAGAAGGCTATCATTGGCTATGCCAAAGATGTAATACTCTTCACGCTCCTCCGGGTTACATCCAACCTTCCTTTTTAGCATCACATCAGTTTGAGTGGCAATTTTATTGTACATTTATTCTTTAAACTAGCAAACCGCCCTGCTTTGCACGGGTGCAATTTAAAAAATATCGCTTTGGTATTGATAGCATCAAATTTTATTAATTAATTTTCTAAATTGAAAAGGTAGATCCGTTAGTATTAATGGAATCCGGGGAATTAAAACGACTTCTCCAGTTCCACATCCGGTCAGTATTGTACACTCTATTATGTAGTTTTTTTTAATGATTTTATCTGTAAACGTGTACCATTGCACAATTTTGGTGGATTAAGGTTCCGTAATAAAATAGGGACACCCTACTTTTAAAACTAATTTATGTGGGCGCAAACCAGAAGGCTGTAGAGAATTAAGAAATTCTGTAGGGAAATTAACAGCCTCTTCCAGATCAATAGCATTGTCTACAGAGAAGTATTTTTCAGCGTGTCAGTCCATTGATCTTTGACAGAATAAAATGTTTTACTTTACCTATTTGATCGTTTGTAGGTGACATTTTTTCCTTATATTGCATGTAAACAAATGTTTTCTTTACCTTATAGTATAGCTTAAATGATAACAATAACTACTTTAATTTAATTCTAAAATCACATTTGAAGAAACTTTGCTGTGTAAAGAATGAAAAGCTGCAATATTGTAGTAGCAGTAAATGCTTTTTTCATAAATTATAACACTATTACAACTACATTAATTTTATAAGCGAACAAAACGTGACTCGTCCGCAAAGCCAACCTGTGAAATTATCAAAATACAGTATTAGTAACTGGGGAAAGAACTACTTTCTGAACTGTTTTGTGAACCAAAAAGAGCTGTTTGATGTTGTAGTGAATTACAAATACCTGTTTTGGTGAATGTCAAACTTAGTGTTGCTGTCTTTAGTGAATGACAAATATGGATAATTAATGATAATAATCATAATTACATGCAAACTTTTCTAAGGAAATTCTTTAATTAACAATGAAAACCGTATCAAAATACGTTGCGTGGTTTAGAAGTAATCAGTATTCTAACTTCTTGTAATTTCGACTTTGCTTTATACTATGTAAAGAAGTTTGCCATTTAATTTTGGTTTGTATGGGAGGTACCCCACCTAGTAGCCCTAGGATCATGAAATTTACATGATTGATGGCCATAGATTACAAACTTATAGTGTCCAAATTTCAGTTCCATATGTTAAAAAACAAAAAAAAATTTTTAATAAGAACATTAATTTAAAAGGGGGTTTGTATGGGTAGGTACCCCCCCTAGTAGTCCGATTCAGCTGATTCCGACAAATGTGCTGCGTATGGTAAAAGGAAACCTATTCAGCTCTCTATCTCAAAAACTGAGGGACTAGTTTGCATACCAGTGATGCCATTTAGCCTTTTTCCGGACAGATCTGTCCTTTTTTTAACTGACCTATCCAGAGAAAAAAGTCAAACATCCCCTATCCGGAAATCTATTCTTTTTTAGTTTTAATGTATTATTTAATTTTTTTTTTTTTCAAATTCTATGAATATGCTAAAATTACTCAAATAATAGAAATAGTCGACATGTATTGGGTTGTGCTTTTCACTAATATCATAACTTAACATTGTGGCTGATCACATTACCGAAAACGGCACATGACCCGAAGTCATGATGAAGTGATGACAGCCCTTTAGGAACCCGAAAACAAGTTCGAGTTGACAAGACTACAAGTAGACTCAGGAAAAAGGAATTTAAACAAGTGAAGAAGAACAACATAAACAAACATACCGAAAGAAATATATAAACGAGTCGTGGCTAAATCAGCCTGATTTAAAAAGTTGGGTGAGCCGCGATCCAAAAGATAACAATAAGGCTTACTGCAAGTTTTGTAAGTGTGGGATTAACTCTAAAATTGATCAAATACGTGCGCACATGGCCACAAAAAAACATGTGGTTAATGCCCAGCCATTCGTACAGACAAATAAATTATCGTTCCCACCTAAACCAAGGAACGAAACTGCTGTCCAGGAGGCGGCGCCAGCAATGTTCATTGCCCATTTAAGCGACTTGTGCAAACAAAAATTTGGCGCATCGCAATTGCAATTGCGGCGGACGATATGCACACAGGTTATTAAAAACGTGTTAGCCGAACATTTTAAAGAAGATCATCGGAAAGATATTGGTGATGCAAAATACAGCCTGCTAATCGGTGAGACGACGGATGTAAGCATTACTAAGATTATAGGTAGGACGCACTTATTATATTATAGGTAGGAAACACTTATGAGGTTCCAGATAAATATCTCAACATGATTGGCACAAGTGCCTCCTACAATAGTGCCGTAAAAGAAGAGGATTATTACCTCATACATGAGGCAATAAAGCTCATTTAATATAAAAAAAATTAATTTATAACTTTAAAATTAATAAAAATAATAAGACAAAAAATTTTGTCGTTTTCTGTCCTTTTTTAAATATTTTTTGCCCCTTTTTTCCCGCTTTTTTGAGGTCGGTCTGTTCTGTTTTTGTGATAGGTTGATGGCATCACTGTTGCATACATACAGACAGACAGACGGACATGGCTAAATCAATTCGTCTCATCGAGCTGATCACAAATATATATACTTTATGTGGTCTGCGATGTCTCCTTCTGTGTGTTACAAACTTCATGACAAACTTATAATACTATTCACTCCCATATGTATTTTTATGTGTTTTTTATTAAACTTTTCCGTGCTTATCTATTAATGTGTGTTATGACGCATATGTGTAAGTCGTCATTATTAATATAATAGTAATAAGATTATATGTTTCGATTCTTTATTTGTTGTTTGAGTTGTCACTCAATAATGGATGAAACATAGATCCATTACTAAACACCAGACTCAAAAGAATCATTAGCTGAGTGGACAGCAGCTGATGAAAGTTGTCCAAAGCGACCAAAATATCAAGTCAGCTGACAAGGTTATGGCATCCGTATTTTGGGACGCGCATGGAATTTTTCCATCGACTATTTTGAGAAAGGTACAACTATCAATACCAAATATTACATGACATTATGGAATTAAGAGCAGAATGAAGAAATTGAGGCCTATTGCGATAACAATGGCAAATCCTTCTACCAAAAAGGCATCGAAAAGTTAAAGTTGGAATGAATGTACCATTCTAGAAGGAGAGTATGTTGATGAATAAAGTCATGGTTACACCGGAGACTTATTGATTGACGGGAAAACAAACAATTTAATTATCGATCAAATAACAAAGTTGACTTAGGTTTATTTGGGTGGTTCAATGCAATTATTTGCAACAGCTGACAGCTGTGGATACCATAACTTTTTGATTCACATACCTCTAAATACACATTATTATTTAGGACACACACATACATAAATATGAGCAAAATAATCAATACTTTTCTTTAGATTCTATGAAAATGCAAACAAAAAAAAACACTCTTAAGCATGACCGGCATAACCTTCTTGATGGAACAAATCTTTCTAAGATTCTCAGCTGATGATATGTTGCCCGGCGGCACCAAAATGGAGAAGTCATCTTTCTATCAAAGTCATCCTACTGTTTGTATGTTTGTTAGCAAATTTTCTTATTAGTTTATTGTTTTTATTATATTATTTACATTGACATTATATGTGTGCCGCCGCCATTGACAAATAGAGCTAATTAATGTTCGAATGAGTGTGATCTTCATGATGATGATTTCTTATCTATTTATTAAAGTTCACTTTTGCAATAAAATTAAATTAACTTAAATTAAATGTAAATTGCAAATTGAAGACATTTTCTATCATGTATCACAACACATGACATATCCAATTTACCTGTTGAGTTGAATTGTTGTATTTTCTTAACGATTTCTATTTCTTTCCTTCGCTTTCACTCCTTGTAATATGTATTTTGTTTTTGTTGTTTTGCACTTAATAGAAAAAAAAAACAACAAAA
This sequence comes from Amiota communis, assembly GCA_037043315.1. NCBI lineage: Eukaryota > Metazoa > Arthropoda > Insecta > Diptera > Drosophilidae > Amiota > Amiota communis. The sequence continues at coordinate 51,725 of JBAMAV010001577.1, read as the reverse complement.
ATAACTCAAATTACAGTAGCGAAATTTGAAGCGCGATTATTCTTTGATGCGATTCGATGTTGATTGAGTAGGAAAAATTCTTTTATTTATTTATTTAATGCACACAGCAGCCAAATAAACACACAATCTGTATATGTATCAAAATAGTGTATGCATATAATTTTTTTTTCATGAAAAAAGAATAGACTAAACGATGAAAAATTTAAAGAGTGTTTAACACGAACACTTAATAGTAAATACACAATAGTTAACTGTTTTGTTTCTTTTCTTTGGTATCTCGTCGGTGTCTCTTAAACAGCAGTCCGATAAGACAAGAGAAGGCATCGAATCGAACGAAGTCCACCACCCAAAGCAGCAAATTACGTCAGCTGTTGCTGTTCTGCTTTTGTTTCTCGTTTGATCCGACTATGTGTTGTGTTGTTTGGTGTAGTGATGACAAACACTATTATATTTCACTGCTGCAGGCAGCAGCTGACGACGATGGGACACGATGACGAAGACGTATGGCAACGCAGTTTGTTAATCGTTGTTGTTTTTTTGATGATTTTCCAGCACTACCCCAAGACAGTACAGAGTGTGGCCGAATTTAGGTTTCGTTTGTTGTTTCTTTTTCTGTTTTTTTTTTTCACCTTTCGCTCAGTTTATTTATTTATATTATTTAAAAAAAAATTAATGAATTAAAGTCAAAAATAAAATAAACAATGTGATTAAAAATATACGCGCACACATCGATTAGAGTCAGAACGAAAAGATCAAACACAGCATTCAAAAATGATGGTTGGTGTAGTGATGATGTTGGTAGAGTATTATAAGTAAAGTTTGCATAATAAAAACCAACGATGTGGTGGCAAAATGCAAAATTTGGCAAAAGTGATTCAGTGGTACAAAAGCAACAGTTACAAAACAGAAGTAGGAGCGACAACAACAACAAAAATAATGACAACAACTACAACAAAAATTCATGATTAGAGTAAATGAGGCGGCTGCGTCAGCAACAGAAGCATACTACGCTACGCTGTTAAATTCAATAAATTAAAGATACTGTGACACAGACAGAGAGTGAGTGCGAGAAAGTGAGAGGGAAAGAGAGCAAAGCAAAAATGAAAAAAATTGAAAATAAATAATAATAAAAAAAAACACTAAAACATTAACAGAATTTCAATGATTTCTGTGTCATATAAAAGTAAAGAAAATATGTAGAATATTTTGTAGTGGTGACAGTTTCTATTTATTTAATTTGTTTTAAGTCACATAAATTGTCCAAATTTGTATGTTATGTTTCTGGCGCGTTTTTTCTTTTCGCTTTATTCTTCACTCCTCATTCTCTTCTGAAAAATTGTTGTGCTGTCGCTGAATCGTTTCAAGGCGTAACGCAGATCGACCATTCGATCCTACGATCCGCCGACGATCTTGCCTTGCTAGCGTGCGCTTGCGTTCATTTGTTTGTTTGTGCGTAAAAATACATACATAGTTAAAAATGCGTCAGTGTAAGTAGTGCAGTAATAGTGACAGTAGTAGAAATCGAATCGTGGTCGTAATTACCTTTATAGAAACAACCTTAAATTTAAATTGGTGGCTTGGTGGTGTGCACTGGCCAGGTATTGATAGTCATATTAGTAATGGTCATGGCAAAACAATCGAGCTGAGCTTGTAAACATTATAATCAAAGCGCGGTTTAATTCATTCAGAGAAAAGTAATTCAATATAAAATAAGCGTTTTTTGTTTGTTTTTGCTGTGAAAACAAACAAACGCCTAACAAAGGAAAATAAACACTTTTATTGTTTTCATTAATGTACTTCTTGTTGTGACCTCATCTAATTAACGAGAAGCAACAACAAACCAAACCATTTTCCGACATCAAAAATAGTACAACACAGTATTTGCGCGCCGAGTGGATCTGGACAATAAGGGAGACAGAGCAGCAGGCAGGGATTAGCCAACAGAAGCTAAACGCTTAGCACAAAGATACTTAATTACCATACACATAAAATACTAACATTATCAGGCATCCCCTTAATAAATCATTAATTACTAACCAAACAAATCAAATTGTTTTCTCCTTTTAAGCTACTTTACATCAAACACAACAGGTAAGTGGAGAATATTGTTTTGGTTTAGAAGTACTATAAAAAATAATGCATAATTTATTTATATTTTTTAGAATTACAAAATTTTGGCAATTGAATTTATTGCATAAACAAAAGATACACAAACACAAAGAAACACACACACACACAAACCATTTACAACAATAAGAAGAAGAAGAAAAACATATACATCGTCAAGAATATAAACACAAAAAAAGAGAAGAAAACACGCTTTTGTGGTGGTGGTGATATCCACTGAAGCGTAAGGATATTTGAACTTTAACCAAACCTGGGTTAACATCCATTTTCCAATTTATACCATCATCAAAAAATCATAATTGTTTTCATCATTTCGGCCACACCGTCCAGGCCAATAGAAGTAGTAGGTGAACTATTAGTCAGTAATCATGGATGCGGAGCGACGACGCCGGTATGTTTCATACTCTATCCCAATCTATCAATTTATATACCTCTATCTTTACCTCCCTCTCTCTCACACACTGTGCGATCAATCGATCTTGCTTTCTGTTTCATTATTTTTGCAACTTAAGAACTTCTTTAATCAACTCTTATCACTTTTATTATCATTATTATTAGGGAAATATTCATAATTTAAACAAATTATAAACGTAGTCATTCACATAAGTTATTAAGAAAGGATTTCCAATGCTTTCTGTTTCGCGCCATTGCTCGTAACTCGATTATAGATTTCCCGGTGTCCCGGTTGAGCGTCCTGTGCCAGGTCATTTTATGTCTGCCTCTGGATCGATTGCCTTGTGGGTTCCATTCCAGAACTGCATGCGGTATCTCATCATTATCTTTACGCAGCGTGTGACCCTACTAACCGTATTTGCGCTTGCGAATTTCAATCTCGATTGGTTTTTGTTCGCAAAGTTCCCAAAAGCCCACATTGCTAATGGTTCGGGGCCACCATATACGTAATACGCTTCTGAGACATCGATTAACAAATGTGTGGAGCTTCTTGACAATGACACTGGTAATGAACCATGTCTCACAACCGTATAACAAAACCGACTTTATGCATGCATTGAAGACTCGTATTTTGGTTTTTCGCCGGATATTCGGTTCTAGCCAGAATCTATTTAATTGTCCAAAGGCAGCTCTGGCTTTACGAATTCTGCAGTCTAAATTGTCCAGTGCTCCACCGGATGATGCTCGAATTTGTCAACGTATTCAATGTGCAAGTTGTCGATACTAAGGGCGCTTGTATTAGTGAGGTTTACCCGCAAACTTTTCGTTTTTGCGCAGTTGATTTTAAGACCAATTTTTGAGGCTTCTGTGGCGAGTCTATCTAACTGGGTTTGAAGGTCCGAATGACGGGAAGAAAATAGTACAACATCATCCGCATATTTTAGTACTCCTAGTTTACGGTTATATTTCCAGTTGATTCCAAAACTATTCAATTCAGCTGCTTCAAATACCAAATCAAGAACGGTAATAAAGAGCAAGGGCGACAGTGTGCATCCTTGTTTCACTCCGCTATTGCATTCAAAAGGATCGCTTAGTTGTCCGCCGTGTAAAACTCGGTTTGAGGACCCAGTATATGACGCTTTTATGATATTGATAATTTTGTCTGGAATCCCTCTAGCTCGAAGTGCCACCCATAATTGCTTCCCTATCAAAGGTGTCGAACGCTTTCAGAAAATCTATGAAAACTAGATATAACGTAGAGTTGAACTCCTCGGATTGCCCTACGATAATACGTACAGTGTTTATTAGATCAATACAAGATCTTTGAGGGCGAAAGCCAGCTCGATTTCTACGTAGAACGTTGTTGAGTGGCTTGATTTTCACATTCTACATAAATAAAACATCATTGACGAGCGTGTGAGCAACAACAAATGATCAGTCGGTTGGTTTATCGAACGATCAATCGATCTGTTAGTATGATCTAATTGCCACTGTGTGTTCAATTGAAGCGTCAAACCAATTCCAAGCGGGTTAATATTATGTGTACAAAGTTCCGAGCGAATTTAGTAACAAAGTCACTAATTTTGCCGGGTACAAACAACAAGAATAAAACAACATCCCACTTATTCACTCACAGAATCATTGAATCATTTTATGCCATCCATCCACTCACTCATTCATTCATTTATTCACTTACTGAATCACTACATAAACCAAAGTCGTTAAAAGTTGCCTATTCATAAATTTGCCATTTTCGCATTAAAATTTTTTCATTTGTTGCTTTTAAGTTGTTTGTTTGTTTTTTGTTTTGTTAAGATTGCAAAAACAGAAAATAATGTTTTCTAGGTCTGTATAGCATGCATGCATTCAGTGGCATGCAACATTGTTTCCAATTCCAACACAATTCAGTAGTGTAAAAATGTTGTCCGACATTAAGTGCGTGATTTGATCCGATCCGATTTCTCCGATCTAAGTATATAACCTAAAACTAACATTACCATAATCAATCAAGGAAACTAGTAAGTCATTTGCAACATTTCTTTAATAAAGTCGTCAAATGATTTAAATACTTAAAAACTTCATAAAACAATGTGGCACTATAATATAAAAAATAGCAACAATAGCAACCACGACGACAAGAATAAGGATAGGAAATTATTTGTTGCCATGCAAGAACGGTTAGTTTGTTCATATATCTCACTCGACTCTCAAATCATCAACACTCACTCAACTTAATAGGGTACTTAAAGTATTACGAGTAGTATATTTAAAGATAGATCCACTTGCTAATAAAGTATTTAAAGATATTTTATTTCATGTATTTTTTTTTTTTTTTGTGTAAAAAAAATACAAGAACATTCAAAAGATATACGGCGATACAAGTAGAATCTTTTACGCTTGTAATTTCATTATTAAACAAAAATAATAATCATCATGATATTAATATCTGTCATTGGCAGGTGTTAGTAATGATGTTTGCTTTGCAACTTTTTATATCTGTCACATATATATATATAAATACATATATGTATGTATATACATACATATATATTGATAATATGTAGATGGTACTTGTCATTTGTGATGATGTTTGTAACATCGTTAAAGTAATCTACTCGTATGTTATTTTCTATGGAAACTCCTTTAGTGTTTTTTAGGTTTCCGGAGCTAACGGGACCCTATTACTAAGCTTCCGCCGTCCGTCCGACTCCGGCTGTATCTCATGAACCGTAATAGGTAGAGAGTGGAAGTTTTCACAGTGTGTAATTAAATTGCGTGTATAACGACAAATAATAATAAAAATAAAATAATGTTAAAAACATAGAAGGGTCCCCATACAGACCCAAATTTAAATTAATGTTCTTATTAGACAAACTTTTTTGTTTTCTATCTTATCGAACTATAAATTAGGACACTATAAATGTGTGATCCATATTCATTAACCATGTAATTTTCAAGAGCCTAGGATTCCAGGAAAGGTACCTCCCATACAAACCCAAGTTTTCATTTTGGTTAATTTTTTTGTAGCATGCTTTTGGGTGATAATTATTTCACTTTTGCGACAAAAAGAAGTTATTTAATATTACATAACTCCAGACAGAGGTACAAGCTTTACGTCCAACAAAATTGCACACATAGTGTCAAAACCTTGTGCGGTGGTACGGAATCCTTCGTGTGCGAGTCCGACTCTTGACCATTTGATTTTTGAAAATATACTATTTTTAAGTATTTGGGGTCTGCACGTTGCCTCAGTGGTAATTAATTGTCTAGCAACTCTGCCGAAATTATATGGCAAAAGTGAAATACAAATTTAAACAGAAAATAAAAGTACATACGATTAATATGTATATAATTTATTGCAGTTTCTGCAGTTAATTTAACTAATTTGTCTTTTTCTCTTGTTAGATTAGCAGTTATATTTGCGAGAACAGCTGATTGCATCAATTTATCCACTGCTACTCGTTTCGGTACCTTCACGAGTTTGCATAAATGGCGGCTATCTATTAAGTTTTTGCAAGATATGTAATCTTCGTTAGAACCGAACCGATGTTAATGTGTCTATTTCATTTTTGTTCGATTTTTATTGTGATAATTATGTTGTTGTTGGTCGTCGTCACTTCAATTGTCAATTGTTTTTAGTAACATCAACAACTACAAGTTTTTTCTATGCGAACCATAAGTGAAAATGATGAAATCACAAAAATTTAAAATCAATTTTAAAAATTTGTCTTTATTTTTGTTGTGTCTCTTCATTCATTGAATTCATCAAATCAATTCAAATTCAATCTCAAAAATTCTTTCATTCATTCAAATCATAATCACTTCATTTTCCTTTTTTTTTGTTCGTTTCATTAAATTTTTATGTTAATTAATTTGGTATAGAAAATGAAATGATGTTAATTTAATTAATTCTTATTTTTTAGGGCCAATGTGCTCGAGCGCGAGATGCGCGATCCTTTCAGTATTTGCAATGTTGATTCTCTACTGGATACAGTATCGGCTTTAGTGAATGATTGTGATCATGATTCTTTAAAGCGACTTAAAAATATTGAACAATATGCCTGCAAGTGTAAGTAACAATACTTAGAATAATAAATTTAAATATTGTAATAACTATAATTCGGAAATTTAATTGTAGACAAACCTTTAGCCCAGCAAATAAATCAATTGCGTATGAATGTTGAGGATTTTGATTTTATAAAAGTTATTGGTGCTGGCGCGTTTGGCGAAGTACAATTAGTGAGACATAAATCATCACATCAGGTTTATGCCATGAAGCGTCTATCAAAATTTGAAATGATGAAGAGACCAGATTCCGCATTCTTCTGGGAAGAACGTCACATAATGGCACATGCCAATTCCGAATGGATTGTGCAATTGCATTTTGCTTTTCAAGATACAAAATACCTCTATATGGTTATGGATTTTATGCCTGGCGGTGATGTTGTTCTCTTAATGGGAATGTATGATATACCAGAAAAATGGGCAATCTTCTATACCATGGAAGTTGTTCTCGCTTTAGATACAATTCATAATATGGGATTTGTACATCGTGATGTCAAACCGGATAATATGTTAATTGATTGTAATGGTCATTTGAAATTGGCTGATTTTGGGACATGCATGCGTATGGGCCCAAATGGTATGGTTGTGTCAAGTAATGCCGTGGGAACACCAGATTATATAAGCCCCGAAGTATTGCAATCGCAAGGAGTTGATAATGAATATGGACGTGAATGTGATTGGTGGTCCGTTGGAATATTTTTATATGAAATGCTGTTTGGTGAGACACCATTTTTTGCGGATTCCCTGGTGGGTACTTATGGTAAAATTATGGATCATAAGAATTCATTGAGTTTTCCTGCCGAAGTTGAGATAAGTGAGAACGCAAAAAGCTTAATAAGAGCATTTTTAACCGATCGCACACAACGTTTGGGTCGTTTTGGTATCGATGACATTAAGGCACATCCTTTCTTTCAAAATGATACTTGGTCATTTGATAATATACGTACAAGTGCTCCACCTGTTGTTCCAGAACTAACATCCGACGATGATACACGTAACTTTGAAGATATCGAACGTGATGAGAAACCTGAGGAAGTTTTCCCGGTGCCAAAAAATTTCGATGGCAATCATTTGCCCTTCATTGGTTTCACCTATACCGGTGATTATCAGTTACTTTCCAATGATACAGTCGATGCCGAAGCTAAGGAAGTAATCTCATCAAATGCATCATCATCATCGGTAACGAATGCTTCAAATCACATAAATCGACATCGTCCATCAAACTCAAATGAAATAAAACGACTGGAAGCATTGTTAGAACGTGAACGCATACGTGCCGATACCATCGAACAACAGGACAGCGCCTTAAGGCAACAAATCGAATTGATCACCAAACGTGAGGCTGAAGTACAACGTATTGCCACCGAGTATGAAAAGGATCTGGCTTTACGTCAACATAATTATAAAGTTGCCATGCAAAAGGTTGAACAAGAAATTGAGTTGCGTAAGAAGACAGAGGCTTTGTTGGCCGAGACTCAGCGTAATCTTGAAAATGAACAGAAAATACGCACACGCGAGTTGAATAATAATGAAAAAGTTGCTTCTCTGGAAAAACAATTACATGACATGGAAGAAAATTTCAAGAATGAAACCGAAATTACACAAAAGCTGAAAAAGCAAAATGCTGAATTCGGATTTCAACTGAAGACGCAAGAGGAAAAAATCACAGACATGGCCGAAATGATTTATACATTGCAAAAGCACAAAGATGAACTGGAAACCGAGGTAGCCAATTTCCAGACTCAAATATGGCAAGAGAAGAATTTGCGCTCACAATTGAAGGAGCTTCACAAGGAAACTGAAAATAAAATGCAGACGCTATCCAATGACGTTGAACGTACATTGGCACGCGAACAGAAGGCGCTGGATGACAATCATGCTTTGTTGGAAAAAATCAATCAGCTGGAAAAAACGAATGCCAGTCTAGATTTCGAATTGAAGGCATCGATGGCACGTTATCAGCAAGAGGTAAAAGCCCACCAAGAAACAGAGAAATCACGGTTAGTCAGTCGCGAAGAAGCTAACTTGCAAGAGGTCAAAGCTCTGCAATCTAAACTAAATGAAGAGAAATCGGCACGCATTAAGGCTGATCAAAATTCTCAAGAAAAGGAACGTCAATTGAATATGCTGTCAGTTGATTACAGACAAATTCAATTGCGTTTGCAAAAATTAGAAGGTGAAAATCGTCAGGAAACTGAAAAGGTGATAGCTTTGCAATCCCAACTCGATCAAGAGCAAAGCAAGCGCAATTCTTTACTTTCTGAACTGAGTTTACACAGTTCTGAAGTGGCGCACTTGCGTTCTCGCGAAAGTCAATTGCAAAAGGAATTGGGTGCACAACGTGAAGCCAAACGTCGTTTTGAAGAAGATCTAACACAATTGAAGGGTGTTCATCATGAAGCACTTGCCAATAATCGTGAATTACAAGCACAACTTGAAGCTGAGCAATGTTTCTCACGTTTGTATAAGACGCAAGCGAATGAAAACCGCGAGGAAAGTGAAGAACGCCTCTCGAAGATTGAATTGCTCGAAGAAGAACGTGTTTCGCTTAAACATCAGATGCAAGTTGCTGTCGCACGTGCCGATTCTGAGGCTTTGGCAAGATCAATTGCCGAAGAAACTGTTGCAGACCTCGAAAAAGAGAAGACAATTAAAGAACTTGAACTCAAGGACTTCATGACAAAGCATCGCAATGAAATTAATGCTAAAGAAGCAGCATTGGCTGCCTCGAAGGAAACTGAACTTGAATGGGTTAAGAAACTTAATCAAAAGAATGCCGAATATGATGAATTATTACAGCGACATAATAAGCTACAAGAAGAAATGTCACAATTGCGTAACAGCAAAGAAGAGGAAATTGTTAAACTTATGGAGAAATACAAAAATGAAGTCCTACTTAAACAAGTTGCTGTTAATAAACTCACTGAAGTAATGAATCGGCGCGATTCTGATCTACAAAGTAAGTTTGAAATGCAATATTTTTCTAAAGATAAAAGCAATACAAATTAAATTATTTTTAGAACAAAAAAGCAAAGCGCGTTCAACCGCAGAATTGCGTAAGAAAGAAAAGGAAATGCGTCGCTTGCAACAAGAACTTTCACAGGAACGTGAAAAATACAATCAATTGCTACTTAAACATCAAGATTTACAAACACAAGTCATCGAAGAACATAGTGTAAGTATAAGTCTAATCAGATGAGATCAAATCATAATCCTTTGATGAATAAGCAAACTAAGTATGTATACATAACTAAACTAATTTGCAATACATTACATCATTAATAGGCCAAACAGAAATTAGTAATGGAAATTGATTGCAAAGCAACCGAAATCGAACAATTGCAATCAAAACTCAATGAGACAGCATCATTATCATCAGCAGATAATGATCCTGAAGATACTCAGGTATTTATAAAAATACCTCTATTCTATTGAACAGTTAAATAAATAATCATTCATTTAGAATTCATGTTTAATCTCACAGGATTCAGTCTTTGAAGGTTGGCTGAGTGTTCCAAATAAACAGAATCGAAGGCGTCACGCTTGGAAGCGTCAATTTGTGATTGTCTCATCGAGAAAAATCATTTTCTATAATAATGAAATTGATAAACATAATACCACAGATCCTGTACTTATTTTGGATTTGAGTAAAGTTTATCATGTGCGTTCTGTGACGCAAGGTGATGTTATACGTGCCGACGCCAAAGAGATACCGCGTATCTTTCAATTATTATATGCTGGCGAAGGTGCATCCCATAGACCCGATGAACAGAATCAATTGGATGTAAGCGTTTTACGTGGGGGTAGTGGGAATGAAGAACGACCAGGCACGATTATACATAAAGGTAGGCGGCGGCAACACAATGTAATATACCATCAAATTATTCCATTCTATATTCTAATATTTTTAAAAATAGGTCATGAATTTGTACATATAACATATCATATGCCAACCGCTTGTGAAGTTTGTCCTAAACCACTTTGGCATATGTTTAAGCCACCAGCAGCTTATGAATGCAAACGGTAATTTAGAATAATACAAAATAATATAATACTTTATAATTTAATGTAATGTTTCAGTTGCCGTAATAAAATTCATAAAGAACATGTGGATAATTTGGATCCCTTGGCGCCGTGTAAATTGCACCATGATCCTCGTAGTGCACGTGATTTGCTTTTATTGGCATCATCACATGAAGAGCAATCGTTATGGGTATCACGTCTCCTTAAGCGTATCCAAAAGAGTGGATACAAGGCCAACTCCAATTCTGGTGGTAGTAGTAGTGTTAGTGGCAGTGGTGATGGCAGCAAAATTTCACCAAGGTGAGAACGACAAAATAAAATTGATATCTTTCTTTTGATTAATAGATATCCTTTAACAATACAACACAATACTTCTTGACACATGGCATATATGTAATAAGCATTTGTCAATAATGATTGGTCATTTAGTTCGATGACTTTTCGCCAACTTCTTGAGCAACTATATAATCCTCATAATCCCTCTTATAAAAATAAACCAACCCTGGACTACTGTATGAAGGATTTCGCAACATATTTAAACTTTTGTGAGGTGTCTCTCAATACCCCTTACAAGTGTTTAGCTTAGGCGGCGTTTCCAAGCAATGCGATCTCTTAATATCTACAGTTACTCACTGTAAACATTGAACAAATTTTTATTGTTCCACAAAAGAAATTTAGAGAAGACTCACCAGATTGACACAATTATCATATTTTAGTGGGTATCCGTGTTTGTTTGGTTTTGCGGTGCTTTATTTTCTATATACTCTGATTTCATATTTGGCTGAAATTTTTCCTAGGAGTGAAAAGATTTTCCCATTTAATTCTTATTTTCTTGCACCAGTGTATTGTCGTTGTCTTTGTCAACCTTAAAAGGTCTAATGGAGCCCCGAGCATCACACAAACTAGCACCAAACCCGACCGAATCGCAAATTTTTGTATTGTATTCTTTACATAAATTGTCAGCTTTAAAATGCTTGCAATAAATAAATGCCATTTTAACTTGACGTTCGCACATAAATAAATGTCCACAAGAAAATCACCTAAAAAATGCAATATTACTTATGTTGCCAACCCAATTTAAATTTATATCTATGAATTTGGAAGTCAAAGTACATATTCCTATTACTATTAGATACAACTCATTTGATTACCGGAATGTTGTAGTATGTTTTCCATTACAGAAAAGGTCACCTTGACTTAATAAAATAAAGTTTTTATTAAATGTTTTTAGATTTGAGGAAATTGCTCATTTAATCCCGGGTCAAAATTTAGTCTCATAAGAGACCATGTACATATGTATATTACAATATTCAAATTGGTTACTGTCGACCAATCCAAAAGTCGGTGAGAATTAAAATTGGTTCAGGACCATTAAAATTGAATTGAAATTGAAACTTAAGTAATAATGTTGCCTTTTCTGTATGTTTCACACTAATGTTGTATAGTGTATTAAAATTTTGTTGTTGGAATTTATTATTTTTCAAGAAATTACGGTCTACTTTAATGATTTCTCAATGAAATAACATAAATCAAAATACATAGAAGTATGATGAAGTATACTGAATCAATTATGAATTTCAAATAATCGCTTTATATGGTAGGATTAAGTGTGCGTGTTGTGTGTTCCAGTGATCTGTCGAATCAAGGTGCCTTCAAAACATCTGACTTTAATCACTAACTATGTATGTATATTAGTGTTGGGTAAGCACTGCTCACTTTGGTGAACATGGTCACTTGTTCTTTTTTTTCAACTCGGTCACATTGCTCAGTTGTTCACTTATGAATACTTTTCATTTGCTCATGAACAACATAGTTGATCACATAAATAATATGGCAGTTACATTTAAATTAAATAATGTTTGTATTTATAACTAGCTGTGCCCACGACTTCGTACGCGTGGTATTCGAAATATGTTTGTAATAGCGTGTATTTCCTAATTATAAGATGTTAAATGTTGGCCCGGAGCAAAAGACGAAAACATTCGAGAATCAGCCAAAAAATCGGCAACAGAATTAAAAATATGAATATCTCTTAATTTAGTATGTCAATTTCGATAAAATAAACGCTAAATGTTACACGAAGCTTGCTACAATACACTAGTCAAAATTCAAAATTCAGTTCAAATTCAAATAGGTTAAGCCGTTTCTAAGATTAGCGTGCACAGACAAAAAATGCTTACGATTATATATATATATAGATATAGATTCAGCATTAAATCTATCCATGTCTATATCTATACTAATGTATAAAATTGCTTATATGGGACGCTTTGGCGCAAAATAAACTGAACTAATTTTATTAATTTTTATACTCTTCACGGGGGTGAATAGTATTATTAGTTTGTCATGAAGTTTGTAACACACAAAAGGAGACATCGCAGACCACATAAACAAACGAATGTCCGTCTGTATGTATGCAAACTAGTCCCCTCAGTTTGCACATAGGTTTCTTTTACTATACGCTGCACATTTGACGGAATCAGTCGAATGGGACCACAAGAGAGGTACCTCCAATACAAACCCCCATTTAAATAAATGTTCTTATTAGAACAAGTATTTTGTTTTTTGCCATATCGAACTGGACACTATAAGTTTCTAATCCATATTCATCAACCATGTACATATATTTCAAAATCCTAGGATGACCAGGAGGGGTACCTCCCATAAAAACCCAAATTAAATTACAAACTTATAAAGAGTAAACGTACAGTGCCACTCAAACTGTGCTCATATTTGATACTCAAACTGTGTTCTTTGTTGTTACTCCAACTGTAACAGAGAGAATATAGTGATGCTAAGAAAGTAAGCATATCTGATATCTGGCATTTGGCGCCGTTGGGTTGGATGCAACCCGGAGAAGCGTGAAGAGGATAACATCTTTGACATAGCCAATGATAACCTTCTTTCTGTTTTTTTTTTTAAAACATCAAATCTGTGCTAAAGCTTTGAGACATTTTAAAATAAATAAAATCGTCTATGACAAACATCAGATAATTGTGTCAAGATTAATAACACTGTGTCACAGCGAAAAAAAACTTCTTATCAGACCTAGTGGAGGTTATAGGTCATAAAAAACTAAAAATAATGGTATATATTAAATCTCTGATACACCCTCAAAATCTTGTTTTAGAGCCCAAAAACCGTTTTTAAGAGGTTCCTGTACATATTACCTTATAACTTGGCCAGAATTCGGTGGTCTGACATGGTCAGTCTAAAAAGCGTTGGTAAAATTTGGACTCTTTTAGGTGATTGTCGATAGTCTTGTTCTTTCTTTTTGTTGCGCGGCAATAAACAGCTGATGATGGCAGATAATATATTTAAGGAAAATATTAATTGTAATTTTTTTTATAATCTATTAAGATAATATAAAGCAGGAATGAAAAAGGGAAATGCCAGAACTATGTGCATACACTGCAAAATGTTCTAAATCATGTATTTTTCACAAAATTTAAATTGTTATTTTTCACAATTGCCACAACGTTTCATTTGTGCATTTGTGCATTTGTGTGTTTAATGAAAACAAAAACAAAACAAACCAGAAAGAAGGCTATCATTGGCTGTGCCAAAGACGTAATATTCTTCACGCTCCTCCGGGTTACATCCAACCTTACCTTTAGCATCACACCAGTTTGAGTGGCAATTTTATTGTACATTTATTTCTTAAAAGTTTGCCATTTGCCAAAATTTCACCTCTCTAGCTCAAAAACTGAGGGACTAGTTTGCATACATACAGACAGACAGACGGGCAGACGGATATGGCTAAATCAACTCGTCTCATCGATCTGATCACAAATATATATACTTTATGTAGTCTGCGATGTCTCCTTCTGCGTATTACAAACTTCATGACAAACTTATAATACTATTCATCCCGTGAAGAGTATAATTACCAGAACGGAATCGAAGAAACTAAAATTGCGCGTGATTGGCTGCTACAGTATTAAGACCATGAACACTATTCATATTTTGTTCTTTTTTTTTTTGCTTGTGTCGATCTTTGACGCACGCTTAAACATTTAAGCCATCACAAAACTGTCCGAGTAATTTTTTAGTACAAAATCTTATGTTTATAATGCCATCTAGCATAACCCACCAATCTATTGAAAAAAATAATAGATTTCTTTTTACTACACCTTATATTATATAATACATACTTATTATAATTAACTAGTTTTATTTTGCTTTTGTTTTTAAATATAACTAATATTTGCTTTCAATACTCCCCATACACGAATGCAGCTGTGTATGTGTTGCTGCACGCCATATATCAAAATCAGGGACCGAAAATAATTTTTAACTAAAAAAATCATTATGTTGGAATCGTCGTACATATCTAAGAGTTATAGCAAAATATTGAGTTTTTAAATGGGCTATCCAAATATTGCATAAATTTATATTTTCAATTTTTATTTATAAAAATTAATAATTATAATTATTTATTTATTAATCATTAATAATAATTATTTTTGATTTTTATTTTATTAATCAATAATAATAATTACACTGTGCGACAAAAAAAAAATTACTTTAATGAAAACACCTATTCTCTATTAATTTGGGCATGCTGAACACGAAACAGTTAACGGTGTTCTTCTAACACGTACCATTAAAAAGTTATGATGGATTCAATTTCGAAGATTACTAGTGAAGATTGAACTGTGCGACAAAAAAAAAAAATTATAACATTAATGAAAACACCTATTCTTTGTTAATTTGGACATGATACACACGAAACAGTTAACGGTTTTCTTCTAACACGTACCATTTCAAACTTATGATAAATTAATTTAATAAAGAGAGCGAAAAAATGGTACTTTTCAATCAAAAATCATTCTTATTTTTTATTATTATGAATTAACTAAAAAAAAAAAAAAAAAATTATACATATAAGTATCTGTTATTAATCTAAGTGCGTCAGCTTTACATAATAAATTGAAGAAATGAGCCACATAACAGTCTGGGCAACATTCTTTTATAACTAACAATACAATATTTTTATTTTCATTTTCATAATAATTATTATTTATAATTTTTAAAAGAAAAATCACAAATGATTTTTAAATTCGAGTGAAAAAAAAATTACGAATAATTTTTATATTTTTCACTCAAATATAAAAATCATTTGTAATTTTTAAATTTATTCGTAATTTAAATTTGAGTAAAAAAAATAAAAATCAAACATAATTTTTAAAAATAATTAATAAAAATAAAACTCAAAAATAAAAATTAAAAATAATTATTAAATTTGATTAGTAAGAATAAAAATCGAAAATAATTATTATTATTGATTAATAAAATAGAAATGAAAAATAATTATTATTTTTAATTCATAAAAATAAAAATCAAAAATACTAATTACTTTTGATTATAAAATTATAAATCAAAAATTAATAATTAAAAATAATTTTTTCAAATAAAACTTATAACAGTTACGGTCCCTGATCAAAATACATATTTTCTGCAGCAAGCCATGCAGCATTGGTATTACCAATACATACTTTTTTTTCACTAACACAAATATTTTTTTATTATGATGCTAATCGTGTTTTCTTTCTCTTTCGTTCTATATAACTATTTTACCCTAATGCAAAATCGTGCTCTCTCGCTTTCACTGACTATGTGTTTGTGTGCTGCTTCAACAAATCGGATTGAATTGGATTTAAAATTGATATATTGATATAATTTATAATTCACACATTAACTTATATAACTACTCTTCTCTACTCCACTCTACTTAATCACTGACACCACCACCAACCAATTAATCAATCAATCAATCATTCAATTATCACCATTATAATCATTTTCAACAGTCAATCAACACGTTCTGCATATAAACCCTATGCGATTAATGTACAACGTTCGGCGACGCTGCCAGCGAGTTCATCACTTAAACAATAAGAAATCCATAAACCCTATTACTATCTTCTCTGTGTTCAAGTGTTCATCGTCGTATGATGTGATGTGTCAATGTATTCATATATGTATGTGCGAGTATGTATGTGAGTATGAGCGTGTGTGCGCATGCGAATGCGTATGTGTGTGTGACAGTGAGTGTATGAAATTCTTAAATATTAATTTTTTAATTTAATTTCATTTCTGAAAAATACAAAAAATAAAAAAGTATTTGCACAAGAAAAACAGTCAAAAATCAACAAAAATTGTAACAAAGAAAAAATCCAAAACAAACCAAGAGATAACAGACCAATATAGAGATCAGATGAGATGAGAACAAGTGAAGATTATAAATATATAACCATCCAATCCAATGAATGCCTTGTTTTCTTCTTCGACATTCAACATGATGAATCAATTTCAAGTTCTTGAAGAAGAAAAAGAATATTTTGTTCCTTTGTGCCGTTTTGACTGTGTGTGATGATTATTGAATTTAATGAATGAATAAGAAATTTAAACATATTTGTTAGTATTTAAATTTTTTTTTCTCTTAAAAGTTTATCAATGAATGAACAAACGAATTAATAATAAATCAAGTAATTAAATAAATAAAAAAAATAAATTGTCTTAAACTAAAAAAAAAAAAAACACAAAAAGCAAATCATAAAAAATAAAAAGAAATCATTCCTGCTTATGATGATTAGTTAAATTAAGATCAATTTTAATTTATGGATGATATAGCATAGTAGCCACCATAAATATTAATGCATAACGATCATAGAGTCTGAATCAAATTTTAATTTTTATTCAAGTGAAAATGAAACCTTAGATTTAATTAAGCTTTTCTATTAGAAAAACCGTTAAAATAAGAAAACTTTAGAATTTTATGTATAAAGGCTGGAACAGAATGGTGAAGCTGAAGCCCGAAAAAAGGGAACAGAATGCGAACTTCCGCTTCAGAAGAGTTGTCAAACTTTGACAAATAAAAAAACCTTTTTTAATGAACTAAAATTGTACATATGTAATTATAATTTACTTAATGCGTTGGACAACCCTAGTTAAGATAAAATTAGATAGCGTCTTAAAATATGCAAATGAATAAATGAAGATAACCTATTTTTTTGCGAACTCGCTGAAAATAATATATGCAAGATATAAATATGCTTCTGCCAAGAAAGAAAAAAAAATTCAAATTCAATCAACTTCCATATGCTTTCATCCATTTTCGTTTTCATTTTGAATCGCTATCAGCTGTGCTTGTCATCTGAGTGAAACAGTGAGAGACAGATGATTTGAAGCCGAGTGATTTCAAACTACTTTGACTTTACAGCTTCAGCTTCATATTCTGTTCGATCACATAGAAACAGCTATATTTGATTTTTTGACAGGCTTCAGATTCAGCTTCAGTTTCATCATTCTGTTCCATCCTTAAAGTTTATTGATTTATCAAATTTAAATGAAATATCCAAATAGTAACTTTATTTTCATTTGCATTATTTTATTATGCGTTAATTTTTATATGTGTGTATGTAACTTAAGAATACAATCTATGATTTAATTAGGCATTTCTTAGTAAATCATATCATCCATTCTAGTTAAAAAGAGATCTATAGATGATTACTTTAAATTATCATAGTTTTGATAAAGTTGCTTAGTAATTTGGTAATTGAGTTTTAATTTTCCATTTATATAGTATTTGCTAAACATAGAACTGAAACATGCTTAGGAGGGAGGAGAGCCCAATAAGTTAGCATGTTTATATAGAATGAATCAATTAGGCCATGTCTGTTTGTCCATTTTTTTATTTATCCATCCATCCGATTATATACAAACTCTCAAAATCTTTCGACATATGAGCTATAAAGCTGGAATTTGTTGTGTTATTCGATTACCTGAAATGATATTCAGTTGTCCCCATACCAAGATATTTTAACTCATTTTGATTTTGTTGCTAGCTAGCTTTTAATTTAATTTCACACAAATTGAAAAAACAACAAAACTTATTCGAAAGTCGATCCGATCAAAGCAATATGTCGCGAAGGCCTATATAAATCTAAGTATACGAGTAGTAAGAAAATAAGATTTATGGGAAACTGATTTTCGATTCTTAAGTAAAAAGCCTTCAAATTGTATTATTGGCAAAGGTTTTTCAATTCCTCAGATAGGATGTGAAAGAAATGTGTATAAGCTTCACCCTAAATCGAAAATAATTGAAATATTCCATATTTTTATATCTTCAAAATGTGTTGAGACGATACATTAGATCGAAATTATATCAATCAATCAATTGAATTACAAAACAGCATAGAATTATTTTACATAAAATCTAATTAAATCATGTTCTCTAATAACGAGTATATGGGATTTCCCATTTTGAGGTCGCTCTCTTTCTCCCATTTTATTTTTGCACTCTAATATAAAATTCTAAAGTTCGTAACTCTCTATATAGTTTTTTAGGGTTCCGTACCCAAAAGGTGCTAACGGGACCGTATTACTAAGCTTCAATCGTCCGTCCGTCCGTCTGACTCCTCTGTATCTCGTAATAGATAGACAGTTGAAATTTTCACAGAATGTGTATTTCTATTGCGCACAGTTTTAGAAGCTTTATTTCTTTTGTTTCATATTTTGTTTATTTTTTTTTTTTTTTTAAGTATATTTTTAGGCTGTATGAATATTTCACTTTTCAAATCAAAGTTGATATGCAGTATCAGTATTCATTCTACCCTCAGCATAAGTCAAATTAATACTTTAATATTTGGAGCATGAGCTTTTTGTCAATTTCATAATAAATGCATATTCATTGTGTTGGGAATTGCTCGAGCATTGAGTTATTAAATACATAATTCATTTTTGCAGCAAAAAATCTTGTACGATGGTACGGAACCCTCCGTGTGCGAGTCCGACTCACACTTGGCTGATTTTTTTTTCTAGCATGTCGGATATAACATAAGCGCCAAAAAGCAAATTTTACAGGAGAGAGTTTTTTTTTCATTTTTGTTCAAACATGTATCTCCTATAAATAATAGATGCGTTTTTAAGTTTATTTTGTGCCTATTTTACTTTTTTATGGCGCATACGTTATTTTCCATGCCACACTTGGCGAAGGCTGAAATTGAAATATGGTGCATACGTTATTTGAAATAACATTGATTTATCTTTAAAATATATATTTCTGTCATTTATTTAATATTAGTAAATAATATTAAGTAAATGTTTCTAATCTTCATCTGTTTCATTTAACGAATCCTTCACATTTGCGGAAGTTCTAAGGCCGAGTATTTCTTATATTTATTTCCGATTGGAATACTGTTCTTATCGCAAAGAGCTTTCAAATCATTACATTTATTAGATGAAATTTTTAGTTCTGAATAATATAAAGTTTGCAGTCTAACAGACTGGCTAAAATTAATGCTTATAGTTTTTTCTTGGCTAGTTTCGAAATAGCCGTACTTAAGTTTTAAACCTTCTTTATCAAAATTCGCGGAGCGTAGCAAGCTCAAATTTAATTTATTCTGTTTTAATACAGATAAATCAGGAAAAATTTTCGAATTTAAAAAATCGGAATATTTTGTTGATATGCATTCATAGCTGAAAGGATTGGTTTTTCGAATAATTGTAGGCCATTCGCTAGGTGCCCATACTGTTCGACTTCAAGTAAACGATTCTATCGTGCTGTGAATGGAATCGATAGGCATCATAGTATGACCTGGTAACAATTACGACATTTTGATACATTTAATAAACGTGGAAGATGAAATGAAATACGCAATCATAATCAACATGGCTTTGTTGCGATTTTGCGAAATATCAGATCGGTGCAAGAGACCGCAAACAAAATGATAACACACTCTTATCGGTTCAGTCAATCTGTTTTTCTCTTTATCCGTTTGCTTTTATTCCTAATTTGAAGGCTACTCTTAGTTTCCATTATTGTACGTGGGACATGGGATAAGTCCTTAGGAATTCCGAGAGATCGCGCTCCTAGCATCGATCAATTTTTTTTAGTTTAAACCATCAGCTGTTGAAATTTCAGTAATATGGATCAAATGGTTTTATTTTTATTGGCAATTGAAACAACAAACCTTTGTGTATTGTAGAAAAGAATAAAGTGAGTTTCACGCGGTGATTAAACACTTCTATACGAGAGGTACTATGTATATTTCGGGATCTGGCAACACTAATGTCAATAGCTAAAATCTGGCAACACCATAATAAAGTTTGACATTTTTTAGCATAAACGTGCTCACAACGTTTTGATGTACAAGTACCATTTGCTTCGTTTACAGTGAGTTAAGAAAATCAATTTGGCCAAAAAATGGAAATTTCAAGAAAAGGTTTTCGTTGGATAATTTTTCACAACTTTCGACGTGGATTATCTCAACAAGAATGTGTCGATGCACACAGTTCTTTGTATGGCGATAAAGCACCACCAAAAACCACAATATATCGCTGGTATTGTGAATTCAATCGTGGTCGTAGTTCGTTCGCTGACGAATTCCGTGAAGGTCGTCTAAAATCGGTTGTTGTGCCACAAAACATCGATGCAGTGCATGGACTGATAATGCAAGCTCGTCATGTGACATATCGTTAGATAGAGGCATCCTTGCACATTAGTTCCATTTCAATACACTCGGTTTTGCATGAACACTTAGTTGTAAAAAAAATTTGCAGTCGTTGGATACCTATAGCTCAAAAAAAGGCTCGCGTCGATTGGTATAAGGAAATGCTTAGAAAGTTCGACCGTGAATAAAATCGTGACAGGTGACGTAACAGGTATATATGTGTATGAACCGGAAACAAAACAGCAATCGACCGTGTGGGTGTTCCAAGACGAGCCAAATGCAACAAAAGTTGTTCGCGCTCGAAGCACTGCGAGGCAAATGGTCGCCTGTTTCTTCGGCCGAATGGGTCATGAGGCCACTGTTCCGCTTGAGCAACGTAGGACGGTCAATTCTGAGTGGTACACGACCATTTGTTTGCCGGAAGTCTTCAGAGAAATTCGCAAAACCAACCGCCAAAGACGAATCATTCTCCATCATGACAATGCGAGCTTTCACACATCTCGTCAAAAAGAGCAGTCAAAACATCGAATTTATGACACATCCTCCGTACAGTCCTGATTTGGTACTCAATGACTTCTTCTTGTTTCCAAATATCAAAGGTAAATTGCGTGGTCAACGATTTACTAGCGCCGAAAAAGCAGTTGAAGCGTTCAAATCCATGATTTGGAACTGTCTCAAGAGGAATGGAAAAACTGCTATGACAAATGGTTCGAACGAATGCAAAAGTGCATTGATCATCATGGTGAATATTTTGAAAAACAATAAAGCCGTTTTCATTTCAAAATATTTGTTATTATTCGCTATTCCCGAAATAGAAATAGTACCCCTCGTAACACCGAAAGTTATCAAAGCTGACTTGATGAAGTTCATGGCACATCTGGTTCTGGGTTTGCAACTGTTTACAATTGGGTAAATGAGTTTAAACGTGGCTGTACATCCACAAAGATGAACATCGTTCGGGACGTCTAGTGCAGGTGGCTACCCAAGAAACAATTGATAAAATCCACTATATCGTTTTGACTGATAAACGAATAAAAGTGCGCGAAATAGTTGAGGACACTTTTCAGGAACTTCCGAACTTCGCATTCGCGAATGTCTAAAGATTGATATTCGTTGCATCACTCAGTTAGGAGATTTCATTGGAAAATAAAAAGAATATTACGAAAAAAATAAAAATGTTTTTCTATCTTCTTCTATGCCTTATTGATCGGCCCATCTACAATACTATTATTTTTTATTGCGCTTACGATGTTTTTCAAGAAAAAACCTATGTGGCGCTTACGATATAATTGAAAGTGCGATATCTTTGTAAATATAAATAGTTCATTTGTCTTATGTGACGTATAGATGTGAATAACATTGTAGAACATATCAAGCCCTAACCGCGAAAAACAAGTAAGCGCCAAAATGCAAATTTTTCAGGAAAGCGATTTTTCTACCGCTTTTTACTATGCATAGCAATGCAAACGATAAAATAAACTTTGTAATATCTCCGTAACTGTAGTGATTATCACTATAATATTTCACCTGATGATGAGTTAGTGGCTTTACAACAAATTTGCATCAGAAAGTGAATTACGAAAAGAAGTCGAAAAAATGGCGGTTACGGATTTTTAGCGGTTAGTGCTCGATGTAAATAATGCCGATTATTTAGTTCAATAAATTAATAAATAATAATTTTTCTTTCCAAGTAATACTAACTTTTATTTTATATATTATTTTATTTTGTTTTGATTTTTGCAAATCTTATAAAATTCTTAATTAAAACTTATATATATATACACATAAATGTATTATATTATATGTATTATATTTTTTTTCAGTTTTTATAGTTAGTTAATTTCTTAGATACAATATGTGTGAGACACAAATCTGATGTCATCAATTCCATATCAATTTAATATACGTAAGAGTACAATATAATAAATTAAAAATTAACAATAAATATAAATAAAATATTAACTTATAATGAAATAAATAATGAAGAAAAACAACAAACATAATCATTTCCAATCACACCAAATTGTGTAACTTAAAACAAAATATATAAATTTATATGTAAAGAAAAGAAAAGAAAGTTATTACTATACAAAATCAATAAGGAAAATATTAAATATTTTTTTTGTTTGTGTTTATATTAAATTAATTTATATAAATCGTTTATGCCAGTTTTTGGCTAATATTGTATTACAAATTCTTTACTTAATGTTTATATGTACTATATAATTAAATTCAATTAAATTTTATTTTCTATTTTGAGTGTAATTTTTTGTTCTTTTTTTTTAAATAAATCAAATCATACAAATCCATAATCATTTAGCGAGTGTCTTGTTAAGTATTAAGAAACATATAACATTAATGTTATTTCATTTATGTATTTATATTTTATTGTTTTTATTTTTTTATTTTAAGTTTGGCAAAATTATTTATATTATTTAGTTTGTTTTGAAATTTGTTGTTTTATTAATTTGCTGTTTTTGTTTATTCATCCATATCATTTATTTTGCAACTATTTTTTCGGTTTCCGCCGATTAAAGCTGGGACCGTAACTGTTCTAAGTTTTATTTGAAAACATTATTTTTAATTATTATTTTTTGATATATAATTTTGTAATCAAAAGTAATTATTATTTTATGCATTAAAGAAAATAATTACTTATGATTTTTATTGATTAATCCTAGATTTCCCGGCGCGCGTTGCTACGCCCTGGCTCAAAAAACGGGGTATACGTATGCCAAAATTTTTTTCTTTGATGGAGATCAAACGGACACGGATATGTACCGCGAAATAATGAGTAGCGTGAAAAATATAAAACATTTTCAATCGTAAATTATAGAAAATGGTAAAATGAATGAACAATATTTTTTGTTAGTCCGTCTTCAGTCAATATAAATAAGTTAGATGGTTTTCCCACGCGAAAACATGACACGTATAATTGTCCATGTGAAAAACATGGTGTGCCCAAATGTAAGCCGCAAACGGACATTGTTTAGCTTTGCGACTTATTGGTTGTTGTTGCGAATGTCAATCTAATTGGATATTGAACGCGTTTGAATTCAATTGGGTCATCTGTTGGGATTATTGGAATGCGTGGCAGCAAAGCATTTTCGCCTTGGAATTTGCAATTCAAATTCCGAAGTAAAATAACCGGAGATCCAACTTTCAGTCGTAGAATGTATGTTGGCATGCCTGGCAAATCCAGTGACTTCAAAAACTCTGTTGGATAATTTACAGCTTTGTTGGCATCGCAAACTGTATCGATCGATTTGTATGATACCAAGTTGCCTGGCAACAACTGTTGTATCTTAAAGTTTAAATCGTCTCCGTGCACATTTTTTGGTGCCAAACTGGATCTCTCTGCCAGTCACGTATGATTTATGTATTGTGTGCGTACATCAACGATTGTGCAGGAATCGGTGGGCAATTTTATGCAGCCAGTATTTTCATGGACAGCAACTTCTACATCAGCGGGTAGATCTTATTGCATTTGAACGCGCATGTCGTTGTTTTTTATATCATTGAGTGTTCTATTCGACGCCTCATGAGATAGTGTATTCATCGTAGAAGATAATGTTGCACTGCTTCAGCGCAGTGGCCATGGACGATTATTTTTTATGTTGCACACTGCTGAATGAGCTGTTCTCCCTCAATCCAATAAAGTTGCTGCAATGCAACGGCCAATGCGATGCCAACGTATTTCGGCGAGACTTATCAAAATGACAAATGTTTTGCCAAGTGCTTCTGGTGCAAATCCACCTTGTCCCGCTGAAACTGCATGCATAATGCGGTCGTAAATGATTTATTGTTCATCTGTCAGTAGTGGGACATTGCGAGTAACAATTGCTCTCATTTCTGCAGTATTGTACTGCAGTTCACGATTCATTTCGTTGTTCATATAATTAGATGCACTCCAATTTGGCAAACGCATACCGAAATGACTGAGTGGTAAACTGGCAATGACAACGCAAAGATCCTCGATAGCAATCAATGCTTCATTATACATTGCGTCGCTGAATGTAATCATTAGATCATTGCACCGTGACGAATTCGTTGCAATATATCGTTAGTCATTGAATCTTTGTGTTTATCACACAACGTGTCTGCTCGTCCCGGGAAACATATTGTCAACACTATAGCGAATAGTAGATGAATATGCGTTCCTGTACCGCACAATGCTGCTTAGCAGAGGCGAATATGGTACCACCCAACGATTGTCAATGCCAATGTTATAGACATTTTTCGTGTCCATCATTATCAATATTTCTTCGACGATATATTAAATTTCCGTCGACGTTTGTGATCGTGTCGTTGGTAAAATATTTAGGAAAACGTTTTGTACATTTTCCATCTGCCATGCAAGACGATAAAATGTTTGTGGTAAGAATATCGAAGAGTAGTTGATCAGTAGCCGGATCTGGAGTTTCCGCGGAAATTACACTTTCGATTTCTTCAGGGCGTATTTTGTCGACAAACCAAATCAAAATGTGTGCATGAGGTAATCCTCGCTTCTGCCATTCAACCGAATACATCCAGCAACGTGTGGGACCGAATACGTATAATTTTGTAATGAAGCTCATTAAAGACTTCAATTTTTGTTTGAGCACACGTGCTGTTATATCATGACGATGCATTGCGTTTTGGCCTGGAAATAACAAAAACGGTCGTCCGCTCTCGCGATATACTCATGGCATCCTGTGTGTATTCTTGCATATAACGTGGACTGCCTACGTACGATGATGGTAGAATGATGGAGTTACCAATTTCGGCGGTGTCGCCGTTCCTGATAGCGTCTCACAAGTGAATGTATTCTTCTGCACGCAGTTTATTTTGATTGTGTCGTATGAATCGCAGTCGTTCGCTTTTTACCTTCACGTACATGTCGACGATGAATTGTTGACACAGCTCACGACATCGCAGTATGACGTTGTCCTGGCCACGTCGTATCATCATATGAGACGCATAAAAATCCATCGAGCTCACTTTCTTGTTTGTTTCGGCTCCTGCACAACATATTCTAAAAGATTAATTGAAAATGATCTCAAAATGAGTAATGATGTTATTGGAGCAGAGCACAACAAAGTTGTTCATTAGTACATATACGTAACACAACAGCTACTTTGTTTGTACATAAAAACTGTTATTTTCCATTATCTCTTTCTTTTAATTTTTAAGTCTATCGTTTTGTAATGAATTCAATCAAGTTAGTTCACTTAGAGCATGAATTGACCAAAGTCGTGTTTTTGTGCATTGCGGATATTAATTAATGCTACACCCCCGCACCTTACTAAATTCTCGTGCGGATCAAAAACGCTTGGTCTAAACATTTTGGCTCCCAACGTGGGGCTTGTGTAGTGTAATTTATATTCTCGTGGTCGCAACTTCGCATGTAAAAACAATCATATTTGCTGTTTCGCTGACCCCTCGTTGTCGACAAACAAACATATTTGCTGCCTTGCCGACCCCTCGCTGTCGACAAGCAATCTTAATTGACGCCTTGCCCTCACTGTCGTCAACGTACTCATCATTTGCCGTTGTTGCCGATCCTTTGCTATCACCAACGTATTCATCATTTGCAGTTGTTGCCGACCCCTCGCTGTCTTCAACGTCATCATTGCTGCTGTTACCGTTCCCTTGCCTACGTACCAAAAATCTATTTTACATCTACTTCATCTCTCCGTTAATCTGATCAACACTTCGACCAGCTACATAACGGAGGACATTCAAAGCATAATTTATAACAGCCGTTTATTTGCGTGAGTTTCGCTAACGGGACGTGTACAAGCACACATACAACTTAACTATCGTTGTTGCTTTTGTTTTCGACTGTAATCATTTATTTAATATTGTTTTTTTTTTTTTTTTTTTTTTTTTGGAGGTGTTAAATTCACTCAAAATGTTCATTATGGCTGAATTGGAGTCTAAAACAACAACGTACGAATATTCGTAGAAGCGTCACTCGGATTCGCACCATCGTAGATCCAATTCAGAGAACTACTAGAATCACGTCATCGGAGCTGAACTGCCGTCTTGCAATTCTGGAAGCATACTTTAAACAAGTTATGACTATCCAATCTAACATTGAGCAGCTTGATCCTGAAGAAGGGAATCAAGATATACGCGGAGATCTTGAAGATTCATACGTTACTATCAAAATGAGTATTTAAAATCAGTTAGGCGATGATGTTCACAACTCAACTGTTGCCGAGTCACCATCGTTTTCGGGTCATTCGACCGCCATGAAATTGCCTAGACTGGCGTTACCGATATTCGATGGTAAATATGCAGAGTATAAAAACTTTAATACTTCATTCAAGCAGCTCATTGATAACCAAATGTCAATGCTCATCTCAGTTGTTTTGGATAAAATTGACCAAAACACAAGGAAAAAGTGGAATGAGTCGTTGGACTTTGCCGACATACCAACTTGGGACAGGTGCATTCAGGTCATTGAACGACACTGTCAGTTTTTGGAGTCTACCCATAAATCTCAGGTAGATACTTCCATTATTCATACTCAGCACCATTCTGGGAAACAACGCAACCAACATTCATCTCGTCATGGACATGTGTTTAGTTGTTCGACTCAAACTTGTACAATTTGCTCAGCAACGATCATAAAATTTATAGATGTGAGCAATTAAGGGAAATGTCCGTACATGACCCATGCGAAGCTATCAAATGGCTTGTCCTCTGTCTGAATTGTTTAGGCAAAGGACATCAGGTGGTTAAGTGTCAGTCAAACCAGAGGTGTCGCATTTGTTCTCGTGCACATCACACATTGTTACATCGTGATGCTGCTGGACAGACTAATTCGTATACGGTTTCTTCCTCACAAGCTAATAGTACTCATGGTGACCAATCTGCTGTAGTTCACACACATGTGGAGAGATCCCCAGATCAAATTATTTTAGCTACTGCAATGGTGCTGGTAATGGATGCATCTGGAGGATACAAGGTTGGCCGAGCTCTACTAGATTCGTGCTCACAGGTGAATCTTATATCAGAAAGGTTTGCAGAATCACTTCGTCTTCCACGAAATAAACATCATATGCAGATTCACGGTATTGGCGATACACAAACAGACCTTAGGTTTCGTACTTGCTCAGCAATTAAATCACGTTTTGGAACATTCGAATCATCGCTCGAATTTGGCATCACCTCACAGATTGCATATTAGCCTGACACTGAAATAGACACATCAACTTGGAGATTGCCTGACAACGCAGTGTTAGTTGATGAGATGTTTTATCAATCACGTCGTATAGATTTACTACTAGGTACAGAAGTCTTCTTTGATATCCTTTCAGTTGACCAAATAAAACTCGGTACGAATCTGCCCACGCTGCAGAAAAGTCCTTGGTAAGGTATTTGAGTAAATGACCCGGGCATGTGACTGAACAGTCCGAGAGATTGTCGATGAAGTATTTGCCCAGAAACTTATTTCTAGTCTTTGCCAAGGCTGGGCATTGACATAGGAAGTGGGTGAGTGACTCCTCTTCCTCTTCGTTTCCGCAGCTCCTACAATGGCTTCTAAACGGAATACCCAGTCTCCCCGCGTGAATCCCTACACACCAGTGACCGGTAAAAATCGCTGTGAGCCTTGCGGTATCCGAGCGTCTTCTGATAATAAGTCTAAAAGACCTATTTTCGTTGTAACAAGGCCAGGTAGCACGTGCCGCTCTGCAAGATTCAAGATCTTCCACCGTCTGTTAGCCAGCTGGCGGAAAAACAGGAAGTTACCCCTTTTGATGCCGCCAGGGGAATCGAGACCTGTTCCGCCAACGATACATCAAGAGAAGCACCAGAACGAGCCAATTCGTCAGCCTTCTCATTTTCCTCTATGTTCCTATGGCCGGGAACCCATAAGAGAGTGATATCAGCTTGACGACTTAGCTCGCTCATCGTCGACCTGCATTCCTTAACGAGCTTTGACTTCACAGTGGTGAATTGCAGTGCTTTGAGTGCCGCCTGACTATCAACGAAGATAGCTATCTTACGACCTTCGGTACGTTATTTTTGGCCAGCCGACATGCTTCCCTAATGGCAAGGACCTCCATCTGAAAGACTGTTGCCTCGTTGGGTGGCCGAAAAGAGTGGTCTAAGCTTATTTGTGGTGAGTGCACCCCTGCTCCTACACCGTATTCCATCTTCGACCCATCCGTAAAGATTGAAATGTCAAAATCACTCTGAAAACTGTTCTCTTTTCATTCCATCCTGCCAGGAAATTTTACCTTAAAGTCGCTCTCAAAGCTATTGTGCGCCACTATATAGTCTGTTGTTTTCTTGAACATAGGATTATTAACCACTCCTAGTTTTTTACTATGTCCATATGGTCGTTCTGCCCAGCCGGTTTCTTTTGACCATACCGCGTTGTTGCAGACCATGTTTTTCATATGGAGATCAATTGGGAGAAGATATAGCAGTACATTCAGTGCTGCCTGCTGCTGTGCTGCTCTTGTGATTCCTACACATGCCGACCTCTGCACCCCGCTAAGTTTGTGCACTATATAGCTCTTTCCTAGAGCTGGCCACCAAACAATTGCCCCGTATGTAAGAATCGGACGTACTATCGCTGTGTACATCCATGCTGTTATTTTAGGGCGTAGGCCCCATCTCTTACCAAGCAATCTTCTGCAAGAGTAATAGGCCACAGTGGCTTTCCTAGCCCGTAGCTTTATATTGGATTTCCAACTGAGTTTTCGTCCAGCATAACTCCGAGGTACTTGGCCTTGTTGAAAAGATGAAGCTGTTGTCCATTCAAAAGAGGAAGGTGGAAAGTCGGTATTTTGGTTTTCGTTGTGAAAAGCATCAGTTCTGTCTTGCTTGGGTTAACGTTTAGACCACATCCTGTGGTCCATTTTAACAGTTGCCCCAGAGCGCCCTGCATGATGTTGCTTATCACACTAGGAAACATCCCTGATACCATGATCACAACGTCGTCCGCATAGGCGACTACCCTTGCCCCTGTCTCCTCTAAAACCTTGAAAATGTTATCTATGACTAACAGCCACAGCAGTGGCGAGATTACCCCGCCCTGTTGTGTCCCTCTAATGACATATCTGGTTAAAGTCGAGTTTTCTAACGCTGACTGCACTGTTCTGGTTTTAGGCATGTTAACTATCCATTCCCCAATGTCTTCCTCTACGCCAATCCTAGACTGAGAATCATGGATAGCACGTGTACTAACGTTATTGAAAGCACCCTCTATATCTAAGAATGCTTCGAGAGAGTATTGTTTATAGTAAATCGCCCTCTCTGCCGTGCGGACAACTTCATGTAGAGCCGTTTCCGTGGATCTACCCTTGAGGTATGCGTGTTGGCAAGTCGAGATGGGAAATTTCTCAATAATGGATCGAAGAAGGAGCTCCAATACCCTTTCCATCGTCTTCAAGAGGAAGGATGTTAGGCTGAAATCTTTTGCCGACTCATGACCAATTTGCCCAGCCTTGGTATGAAGACTACCTTGACTCTTCTCCAACTCATTGGTATGTGGTTTTGACTAATACATGCCATAAAAACCGACTTTAGCCACAAGGTAGTTCTTGTCCCGTAGCTTCTGTAGCAGTATCGGAAGAATTCCGTCCATGCCAGGCGGCTTATAGGGCGAAAACGTATTGATCTTGTCCTCTGTGAAGATCGAATCAAAGTCTCGTGAAGTTTGCCGTAACCGTACGGGTACTTCCGAATCAATTGTTGCATCTTTGCATTCGGGGAATTCTGTTTTGAGTAGGAGGTCAAGTGTCTCAGCAGATGATTCCGTCCATGTTCCATCTTGCTTTTTCAAGAAAGAGGGATTTACCCGTTCCTTGGCCAGAACCTTTCCTAATCGTGCTGAGACAGAAGTAGACTCGATCGACTCACAAAATTCCTTCCAACCATTATTTTTGGCGTACTTGATGGCTTTTTTGTAAGTCTTGAGACAGGGTCTGTAGACTTGCCAGTTGTTATCCATGTAACACTGATTGAAGAGCTTTCTCGTTTTCTCTCTGAGTTTCGAGAGCTCTTCGTTCCACTACTGTGGGAAACTTTTATGGCTCCTTCTAATTGGACAGGATATCTTGTACGCTTTGCCGAAAGCTTCCTCAAGATATTTAACCCTCCTATCAATTTCGTCCCTGGAGTCTATGTTTGAGCATGTAAAGGTATTCAGTTGCGATTTAGCTACGCTTGTAAAAACATCCCATTTTATATTGCGTGGGTTTCCAAATGGAACAGAATCCGTTATCCTCAAATTCAAATTGTAGAGTATCCATCTGTGATCCGAAAAAGATCTTTTGTTGGACACTCTCTAGTTTTCAACCTGAACCTCTGAATTTTCGGACAGAAGAGTTATATCTAGTACCTCTTCCCACCCCGGAAAGCCTTCTGTACTAGGGAATGTGAAGGTTGGAGTATTTGCTCTATTAGAAACTAACAGACTGGAACTACTAATAAAATTAAAAAGCGACTCACCCCTTTCGTTATCCTCGGTGCTTCCCAATAGCGTATGGCGTGCATTGGTGTCGCATCCCAGGAGTAGGGTAGTGTTGGTGGATGTTGCACTGGCGGACAACTGCACAACCTCGTCCGGAGGTGCATTCCTGTTGTGCGCCATGTAGACGGATGCTACCAGCATGTCTTTGTTATCTGCCACTTCGACTTTTACCACTGTCAAATCACCTGTGCAGAATTGAGGACAAAGGAAAGCATTGATAATGTTTTTAACTAAAATACATTTTCTAGGCTTGCCACATACCTTAGTGTATAGAAGTTTGTACCTTTTGTTTTTGAGCCCTAGAATATCAGTGCATCTGACCCAGGGCTCTTGAACGATGCAGATGTCAACGTCATCCTCAGCTAGGTAGACGGCAAGATTATCCGAGGCATTCTTGGAATGCTTAAGATTAATCTGCACGACTTTCAGCATCGGGAGTCTCTTTGGTGTACTGGTGGCTTCATCCTGAAGCACCAGATCGTCCATCAGCCTGTTGGCAACCTGCATGTCATCAGGCTCTTCGTCTGACGGCCGGAAAACCTTAAGCTTAGCGTACCTTACGCCAAACCTCAACTTGTAGTCAGACTTCTCCAAGTCCTTAACGGAATCTTCATTGATGGAGAGGAGCAGCCCAATCACTCATGGGCATGTAAGGATTCTGTCGCTGCAGAAGCTGTAGTACCTTGTCGTGCTCCAGCTTCATGACAGGCAACCAAATGCGAACTCTCGGCCGCCTTGGAATGTCCCGAGCCGGGATGAGCTTAAGCCTTAAGCCCTCTCAAACATGATCTTAGCAATGCAATTGCTCAGGAACTCCATAGACGGTCGATCGTCGCACCTAATCACCCTGCAGCCACGGATTAACTCAGAAGAGTCGAAACCGGGTGGTGAGAGAGGAGGTGTTCCATTACCAGCTCCGTTAACCTGGGCCCAATCTCCACCCACTTTTCTAACACCTTTCCACCGTTAGTGACTTCATCAATTAGTGCCACCGTAACCTCATCCCGATCTACGTCGCTAAAAAGCCTCTTGGCACTTACTAAAGGAGCTTCCTCGTTAGTAGTTTTGGCGACTTTGCTTTTCCTTGCATTTGTAATGGTCTTGTCCTGAGACCGATTACGTTTAGTCGCCTTCACAGGCTTTGCGGGAGTGGCCACGTACTCCTCGTACTCGTCCACCACGGCCTGGTATTTGGCTTTGTCAACGAGGTCGAACTCGTGTGCCGTCCCACTCTCCTCATTCTTAGCAATCTTTACATGTTCTTTCTGACCATCGCTACCGTTTTGCCTTTTTTTTTTGGCTTGGATGCGCTACGGCTGGCCGCTTTTGTTGATTTTGTCGGTTTTTCACTACAACCTGTAGCTACCGACGTTGTTTTGGGTGCTGTTGATTTCGCTACAGCTTGCCCACTGTCAGCGGTGACTAGCTCCTGGCTTGAGGCCAGTAACTCGTCCTCGGAGCTCATCCTGAGCTCCATTTCGTCGTCTGTTATGTCGTTACTGTTAATTTTTGATGTGTTGTTTTTGTTCATACTTAGTTTGGTCCTACGAGTGTAAGGGAGAGTAGGTTCACCGGGGCATAGCCCCCTGTACCACGGCAAGGCTAAAAATTAAACCGGAGGTCGCCAGGTATCCGGAGTCCACCGTTCTAAGACACACTCACGCAGTGCCATTCATCCCATGGGCACGGTCGTTCGACACTTTATACTCTTTCCGTTACTTAAGCTTAACTTCTATTTAGTGTTACAGTCCCCAACATTCCGGCCCCGTTGAAAGTGTCCGCTTTCAACCAACAGGAAGCATGGCAAGTTTGTGTATTGGTCGTCGAATGCTTCCATTGATTGTGCGTACGTCGACTACTCGCACCTTCCCGTCATTACCAGTACCGACAGATACGACTCGACCGAGCAGCCAACGTTGTGGTGGGATGTGATTTTCATGAATAATCACCATCGCATCTTTCTGTATGTTGGGCGATTGTGTAGTCCATTTCACCCAAGTTTGTAGGTCGTTGATGTATTCATGTCGCCAACGCACCCAAAAATGTTGTTTGATAGAAGCGACACGATTCCAAATTTCTGAGTAGGTTGGAACTTTACCAAAGTCAACATGACAAGGCTCTGGTAGTGACCTCAAAAGTTGACCGATAATGAAGTGACCTGGTGTCAATGCAGTCATATCATTCGGATCTAAAGACGCAGGTGAGATAGGACGTGAGCTTAACGTGGCCTCTACCTCCGCAAGGACTGTGTTGAGTTCTTCGAACGTCAAGCGTGTATTCATTAAGGTCTGATTCATCAGTCCCTTGGCACTCTTTACGGCAGCCTCCCAAAGCCCTCCGAAATGTGGTGCTCTTGGTGGAATAAATTGAAAATTAATATATTCTGAAGTGCAATGTGCAGGAATGTTTTGAATTCATTCAATTTGTTGCGAGCTCCGACAAAGTTAGTGGCATTGTCGCAGAAAATATGTGATGGAATTCCTCGCCGGGCTATCATACGCTTGAGTGCACCTAAAAAGGCATCTGTGGATAAGTCTGAAACTACTTCAATGTGTACTGCTTTAGTTACAAAGCAGACAAAAATAGCGATGTATGTTTTGTAAGGTTGTTTCCCACGAATGCGCAAGTTTGTATGTACCGGTCCGCAGAAGTCCATACCACATCTTTCAAATGGCTTGGCAGGTGATATCCTTTCCACAGGAAGGTCACACATAACCTGTTGTTGAAGTTTTTGACGATAACGTACGCATTGCACGCAAGACGAGTTAGATTACGAGCGTTGATGACCAGAAATTCTGTCGTAATAATTCAACCAGTGTCTTAGGACCAGCGTGATAATTCTTACGATGCAAATGTAATATATAATGTGCGACAAAGTTATCTTTAGCTGGCAATACTATAGGATGACGTTGACCCTCTGGAATGTCAGCCAATTTCAAGCGTCCTCCAACTTTGACCAATGAGGATCCATCGACGACATCCAAAAATGGATTCAAAAACTTTAATTGACTCTTGATTGGTAATCCCTTATGAAGGGTGCGCATATCATCTCCGAAGTATTGTTGTTAAATAACCCAAACGATACAATGCAGTGCTCTAGAAAGTTCTTGAGGTGATGGTGTTAGTGACGAACGCCTGACGTTTCAGTGACTTGGCGTAGAATCGATTTATCCATGCGAAAACATTGATACATTTTGTATACGAACTTATGCTATCAATTACCTGTAACATAGAATTTGAATTTTCAGCAACAACGAAGGTCATTTTACGTTTCTCTTGATTGATCACTTCCATATTGAGATTGTGGGTTTCAGAAACTGGCCACATCACATCTCCCATACCAAGAAACGGTGGTCCATAAAACCAATACGAGTTCAGCAAATCTTTGACATTGGAACCACGTGAAATGATGTCTGCTGGGTTAGATTTAGTAGGCACATATCTCCAGGTACCATTAGACGTTTGATCTTGGATCTATGATACTCGATTTCCCACGAATGTCGATAACGTTACAGAATGTTGTTTAAGCCAATATAGAACAGGTTGTGAGTCTGACCTGAAGAATGATGTAAACTGATGTCCTTTGAATATGTCCTTAATCTTGACATACAATTTCGATAATAAATGAGCTCCACATAGCTTTAACTTAGGTAGCGATTTCTTTTTGACTGGAGCAACTCTTGATTTAGCTGTGAGTAGATTGACAGAAACATTGCCATGGCCATCAGTACTGCGAACGTAGAAACAGCAACCATATGCTCGAATCAAAGCGTCATAAAAGGCATGCAATTGGTTGTCGATGAATGATGGCTGTGGACAAAAGCGAGGAACAATAACTTCTTTAAGTGACGACAACGATGCTAACACGTCACTCCAGGCGTGATGCATGTGTTACGGAACGGACTCGTCCCATGCGAGCTTCAAAATCCACAATTCTTGAATAAGCATTTTCAAGACAATGACTAATGGTCCCAGTACTCCAAGTGGATCGAATACGGATGCTGAAATGGATAGTATTGAATGTTTAGTTATTTTTTTACTCACGTACTTTGGATCAAACGAAAACAAAATTAAGTCCCGAAGTTGATCCCATTGCACACCAAGGGTGCTGTTTGTAACATCTGAACCCATATTCAAATCCTTTATGGTACCATCATCCATGAAGTCTGGGTGGTTCGAATGCCACTTTGCTAACTGAAACTGACCACGCTTCAAAATTTCGATGATTTCAGATCTCAATGTGTGCAAGTGCATGACGTCATCAGAACAGTACAACAAATCATCCACATAAAATGATGACTTAATTGCGGCAGCACCGATAGGAAACTCGGCAGCATACCGGTCTGCAAGATATATGAGGCTGCTCACGGCCAGATAAGGTGCGGCTAAGGTACCGTACGGAACAGTGTTTAAACGATAAGTGTGTAGTTCTTTATTTGGGTCAGCTCGCCATAAGATATACTGGAACCGACGATGACTTGATTCGATGAGTATTTGGCGATACATCTTGACGATGTCGGCGGTAATGGCATACCGATAGAGACGAAATTGTAGTAGTAGCACGTATAACTCAGGTTGTAAGGAAGGGCCAACCATTAACAAATCGTTAAGAGATTTTGTTGAAATAGTAGCACATGAAGCGTCGAAAACAACCCTGAGCTTTGTTGTTGTACTAGTAGGTTGATGGACGCAATGGTGCGGTGTGTAATAGTGAGGTGATTCGAGCGAAGGTGCTGGGTCCAAAGTCATGTGACCTAGTTGATCATACTCAGTCATGAACGTGGTATATTGAGATTTCAATTTGGATGAATGTGACAGACGCCTTTCCAGAGATAGAAATCTTCTTCGAGCGATTTCATACGAGTCTCCTAGCAAGCACGGATCATCCTTCAAAGGCAATTGAACAACAATGCGACCATTGTCGTCCCGACGAGTGTGGCTTAGAAACGATTGCTCACAGCTGGATTGTTCAGGCGTGAGGTGCTTAGTCCCTGATGGTATTTCTTCTTACTTCCATAATCGTTCCATGTTGGAATTGATGGCAGCTTCCCAAGACAACATGCAGGTGAGTGAGGAAGAATTCTGACGTAGCCCATAACGTCCGGTAACCACCCATCCGAGTGTTGTTTTCTAAAGAGTAGGTTTTTGTGGTTCAAGCTTGATTTGACCAACGCTTAGAACTTCGAAGAATGTTTCTGCTCCCAAGAGCAAGTCGATGCGACGAGATTCATAAAAACGTTCATCTGCCAATGGAATGTTTTTAGGAATGTTCCAATCAGAAATATCAATAGCCGAATCAGGCTGGTATGGTATGTACGATGTGATGCAGCAATCTAGTGGTAATTCACATGAGGAAACACGTGATTTGAAAATAGTTGACGTGCAGTGTTTAATATGCTACTGCGATTTTCCGATACTCAAAACTTCAGGGCGTTGTACCTTTCTTGGCAAACGCAAGATCTTTGCAAATTCCTCAGCAACGAAATTTATTTGAGAGCATGAATCGAGCAATGCACGATCTAGTTGATAACGTCCGTCTGCATCACGAACCTCAACGATGGCAGTTGTTAACAGTATACCTTGGCCAACGGTGCTCGAATGTGTGTGTGATATAGCAATGTCGTTTGCAATAGGCGATTCGACCGAACTAGTGAACGATGATGGTCGGTTTAATGCTGATGTAGATTGATCAGGTGTACGATCACGATGCAACAAAGTGTGGTGACCTTGACCGCAGATACGACACCTATACGACGATGGACATTGTTGCATGCGATGACCCTTGGATAAACAATTAAGACACAGATTCAACTTCTTGATCTGATCAAATCGCTTAGCGGGCAACAAGGTTTTCAATTTTGAACAACACACAGTATTGGTACAGCTAAAGGTGTAAGTTGATTGCACGCCATGATTACGGGCTTTATTATTATTGGCACCTTGTTGAGGTTCAACTAATTTGACACTGTTAGAGTGGGCTTCAAGTTGTTGACAATGCCGTTCTAGTAGTGCCACGAAATCATCCCAAGTTGGTAATGTTTTGAATGACAAAGATTCATTCCACTTCTGTTTGGAATGAACATCCAACCTTTCTATTAGCAAATGTATTAGCATTGAATCTGCTACTCTTTCAATGTCTCCGAGCGATTTCAGAGACACATTCAATGCAGAAGCAGTATCAACTAAAGACCGCAAATGAGTGCTGTTATCTTTAATCATTGGTTTCAATGCGAACAAAGAGTTGATGTTTTCTAATGTAATCTCCGCCAAGTTGTTCGTTGATAAGTACCTTAGTACTTAAATATAGCTCCTCTACTTCGACAGACACAATGTCATCACTCTCATCGAGAACAACATGGTCCGATTTAAGTGAAAGCCATTGACTGAAATGCCTTTCCAATAATTCCAGACGTAACTTCAATTCCGCATTCGTCATGTGTTGTTCAGTCCTTGACGAGTCCTCTACTGCTTTGTGAACGCGAAGTACAGATTTCCAAATATTAGCCCTTTGACGTCTTACTTGTGTGAGTGTCGGCATATTTACAAGTATAGTGTGTTACGATTAGCGAATTGTATAAACGAGAGAGTTAAAATCACACCTCTTAGCAAATGAAAGCAAACACAGCGCCAAAATCAATACAAATCGACGCGTGAACCTGCTTATTGTAGTGTATGCAAATGCAAACCGAAACAACGAAAAGGTAATTAACCTCAGCCACACTGATCGTAACGAACGCGAAAGAACAACAACAATCAAGCAATCGAAAAGTCCAGAACGAAAAACAAAAGAAACGAAAAGTGCAAGTGTATGCGTGAGTTTACTCAAACTGATCAGTTGAGAAGCAACGAAAGCGAACCGAAAACAACAGGAACAAACAGCAGCGACATCGGCACTTATGTATTAGATATGTACGACAACGGCACTTATATATTTATACGATAAGCATGTACTTATGAAATCAAAAGATTGATAATTTTTCAATTTGCGAAATGTACAAATTCACACGTGCCCCACGCTGGGCACCAAAATGTTAATACCAGCAGCGTTTTCCTGACCGAAACGAAATAATATTTGTTGGGGGTGTAAATCTGTGACCGACAATATAAAGTGAACCAATCTCTACGACGTTCTGTTTTAGACTAATTTATTGTACAAAAGTTCATTATCTTAAATCTAAATCATAAAAATGCAGCAAACAAAGGAACAAAGCACAAAAGCAAAATGCAAATAAAATCTATTCTCTTTTCTCTTCTTACTTAATACTCTTTACGTGACTTAAGTTTAACCTCTATTTAGTGTTACTGTCCCCAACAACTACTATAAATGAATCCATAAACAAGGCATTAGAACGCTTATGGCACATCGAAGAGGTGAAGAATTTGGTAGTGAGTTGTACAACGGAGCAAAGCCATTGTGAAGACTATTTTGTTAAAACTGTTCAACAACAACCTGAAGGCAGAGTCATTGTCCGTGTACCATTTAAGGATGATCTAGCCTGCTAAGGTTCCTCATACGAAACTGCTCAAAGAAGATTCGAAGCTGTCGAACGTCGTTTATGTCGTACACCAGATTTGAAGGCACGCTATGTAGAGTTTATGCAAGAATTTGAGAAACTTGGACACATGAGTTTGGTGATCACACCAAGGCTAAGCGATTCCCACTACTACGTACCACACCACTGTGTGCTGAAGCCCACTAGTACTTCAACTGAGCTAAGGGTCGTGTTCGACGCATCCTGGCAGACCTCATCGGTTAAGTCCTTAAACGAGCTGCTCATGGTTGGACCCACCATACAGTCCGACTTGTATACACTCCTTCTACGTTTTCGGATGTATCGCTTCGCAATGACGGCTGATGACGTAAAGATATTTAGAAAATTCTTCGTAGATGTTGAGGATCGCAGATTCCAATACATACTTTGGAGGGATTCACCAGAAAAGACTCTGCGCACTTATGAATTAAGCACTATCACTTACGGAACTGCAGCTGCACCTTACTTAGCAGTACGCAGTATGAATTTTCAGGCCGACCAATAAGCAGACAAATATAGAATTGGAGCGGAAGTTATAAAATCGTCATTCTACGTTGATGACCTACTTTGTGGAGTGGACACTGTTGAAAATCTTCGGCAGATCAAGTTTGAAGTCACTGAAATCCTAATTCTAACGTTAGAGAACTCGTTGAAGACCCCCTCGTAAAGGACTTGAACCTAGAAGAAGAAGCTGCCACTAGTACATTGGGTCTGACATGGGATCAATGTCAAGACGTGTTTAAGATTGCCTTCATACCTAAATGCTTGTCTCAGGTTGTTACCAAAAGGAACATACTTTCCATTTCCTTATTATTATTCGATCCATTTGGTTTAGTCTCACCTATTATAATTGATGTAAAAATTATATTACAGGAATTATGGTTGCAAAAACTACAGTGGGACGAGTCGGTGCCTCAGAACCTTCACCATGCATGGACTAAGTTCATATCATCACTAACATCATTGCAGTTACTTACCATACCACGATATTTGCTACAACTCAAGAGAAAGAGTTTAGAACTGCATAGTTTCTGCGACGTGTCCATCCGCGCTTATGCCTGTTGTTTTTACGTTCGTACGATTGCAATCGATTGGTGAGGTGAAGGTACAATTAGTCACATCAAAGTCAAGGGTGACACCAACGAGGAAATTTTCGTTGCCCAAATTGGAATTGTGTGGGGCATATCTGCTATCGCAGCTGTACGTCAAAATAAGGCCACTATACGCAAACGAACACTGCATCACATATCTGTGGTGTGACTCCTAAATTGTGTTGCATTGGATTCAGCAACATCCAGCTACTTTATCTACTTTTGTGGGCAATCAGATTTCTGATATTCAAGAAGCGACAACAACTTGCAACTGGTTTGACGGACCTGAATATTTGAAACAAGATCAAAATGACTGGCCAGTTAACAAATCCATTGAATTAGATATGGATGTCGTCGACCAGGAAAAGCGCAAATCGTCGTTCGTTACCACCGCCTCAACAAACCATTTGCTTGTAGTAGTACACAGATATAGCTGTCACCGTCGCACCCTACAAATTGTAGCCTGGTTACTCCGTTTTAGTGACGCATCCAGGAAACTAAGATCTTTGGAACCGTCGACGTTATCACCATCAGTGAAGGAATTGCAACGAGCATTTTATTGTATTGCTTGGAACTTACTAAAAACATAATACACAGAAGAAATACAGATTCTCCGCAAAGGTAGGTAGGCTATTTGCAACAGTCTAAAATCTCTTAATCTATTCTTACAGACGATCGATGGATTCGAGCTCCTCACGGTTGGAGGTCGTTTACAGCTGGCAGATGTTCCTTACACTCAAAGACATCCGATATTGCTACCTGGGTCAAATTATGCATCATCTGTATACGTTTCAAGCCGAAGTTAGCACAACAAATCATGGGCAACCTTCCACTGGAGAGAGTAACACCGTTCCATTTGAACGTTGTGGGGTGGATTTCTTTGGCCCTGTCAACACATATCTACGCATCAGGGGCAAGGGTCCCACTAAAACTTACATTGCTGTTTTAGTGTGTTTTGCCACCAAGGCTGTGCACATCGAAGTTGTCTCGGACTTGTCCTCGGAAGCATTTATAGGCGCTCTTAGACGTATGGCCGCCCGCCGCAGCACACCTACATAGATATTCTGCGACAATGCGACCAATTTCACCGGAGCATCGAATAAGCTGGAGGAACTAAAATCTTTCTTATACAACAAATCTACGCAAACGTGCTCGTGAAACGGTGCACAGAACAATGTACCACCTTTAATTTTATCCCGCCTAGAGCACCCCACTTTGGAAGGTTATGGGAAGCAGCAGTCAAGAGTGCCAAGGGACTGTTAAACCGCACTCTATGTAACACTAGACTCACCCAAGAAGAGTTAAGTGCTGTCACTGCAGAGGTTGAATCAATTCTTAACTCCCGTCCATTGACACCACTTTCGTCTGACCCTAACAAAAAATTTAAATAAAATTATTATTGTAAATCAAACACAAAAATATCTTACACATTTCATATGTTGCTTATAAATGTATATAGAAAACTAGAAAGAAGGCTATCATTGGCAGTGAAAAAGATGTAATACCCTTGACGTTCCTCCGGGTTGCATCCAACATTCCTTTCTTAGCATCACCATATTCTCTCTGTTACAGTTTGACTATCAACAAAGAACACATTTTGAGTATCAACAAAGAACACAGTTTGAGTTGCATTGTATTTTTATTGTACTTATACTCTTTATAAGTTTGTCATTTAATGCGAGTTTGTATGGGAGGTACCATTGCTGGTAACCCTAGGATTATGAAATTTAAATGGCTGATGAATACAGAACAGAAACTTATAGTGTCCAAATTTCAATTCAATAAGTCAAAAAAGAAAAAACTTTTTCTAATAAGAACATTAATTTAAATGGGGGTTTTTATGGCAGGTACCCCCCTTGTGGTCCGATTCAGCTGATTCCGACATGTGTCCAGCGTTTGGAAAAAATAAACCTATGTACAAAATTTCAGCTCTCTAGCTCAAAAACTGTAGGACTAGATTTGCGAACAGACGGCCAGACGGAGATGGCTAAATCAACTCGTCTCATCGAGCTGATCACAAATATATATACTTTATGTGGTCTGCGATGTCTCCTTCTGTGTGTTACAAACTTCATGACAAACTTATAATACTATTCACTCCCGTGAAGAATATAAATATCACTATTTCATTAATAGTAGTTGTAATTGTAAATTTAGTCTGTAAGAATCAGTCCGTTTTTTAGACTTAAAAGTCTTGCGGCAGGCAATGGCTTCGTCATTATATTGGCCAACTGGTGATCTGTGGAAACATACTCAACAACAATTAATTTACTTTCAATTTGTTCTCCTGAAAAATGATACTTAATATCAATATGTTTTGACCTTTTGTGACATGTGGGATTATTAGCTATACTAATACAACCTTGATTATCTTCCAATATTTTTATTGGCTCTTTTAATTCAAAATTGATACTTGTAGTTAGTGCTTTTAACCATAAAGCTTCTCTAACTCCTTTAAATAAAGCCACATATTCTGCTTCAGTGGATGAAACTGCAACTGAATTTTGTTTTATTGTATTCCAAGATATTGGACATGATTCAAACATTTTGAATATAAGACCAGTAGTACTTTTTCTATCAGTCTCACTCCCAGCCCAATCAGAATCAACATACCCAATAATACAGGGTGGCGCAATAGAACGTGCAGTTAAATACAAAAGGTATAGTTGAAATAAAAGGTAGGATGATTAGGTACTTAAATGTAGTTTATTTTTTAAAAATAACATCATCTAAATGACGGCCCTCTCGAAGACGGCACTCCTCTAAACGCGATCGCAGATTTGTGAAAACTCTTGTCAATAAATCTGGGATGATTGCTTTTATTTCTCCACGGATATTTTCCTTTAGTTGACTGATGTTCCTCGGATTGTTCATGTAGACTTTATGTTTGAGGTATCCCCACAAAAAAAAAGTCAAGAAGCGTCAAGTCAGGACTACGTGGGGGCCAAGGGATATCACCTCTTTTGGAAATTAGTCTTGCAGGAAACATATGTCTCACAACCGCCATAGAGTCATTTGATGTGTGACTGGTCGCTCCGTCTTGTTGGAACCAAGTCCTCATATTCGCTATTCTTGATTTCGCAAGTTCTGGAGTCAAATATCCCTCTAACATCGCAACATAGCGGTCGGTGTTAACGGTGATGTTTCGTCCTCGTGAATCTTCAAGAAGAAGGGGCCAATAATTTCTTTGCTTGAGATTGCTGCCCAACCCGTACTTTCGGACTATGCAGTGGTTTTATATGTTTCATTTTTGGATTCTCGTCGTTCCAATAACGACAATTTTGTCGGTTTACGAACTCATTCAAATGGAAATGAGCCTCGTCAGAAAAAAGGATATTGTCAAAAGAGAAAAATTGACTAAGTATTTCTTCAGCAAATGCCAACCTTGCTCCGAAGTCGGACTCTTTTAATTCCTGTGTTAACTGGAGCTTATAGGATGTAGTTTAAGATCCAACTTCAAAATTCGCTGTAAACTTCGTTGCGACAAGTTTAAAGCCGCCGATCGAGTAAACACTTGCGGATTTTTTCGTACTGACTCCATTACCCTCTCAATATTGTCTGTGGTCCCAGACGTTCTTGGCCGACCTTTTGCTGGTGGTTTAAACGTGGATCCGGTCTCTTCAAATTGCTTTATCCATATTTAATTAAATTTGCACTCGGAGCTTCATTAATGTGTGTTAATCCATACTCAGAACAATACAGTCGCCTTGTAGAGATGTATGAACGACCGTTCTCGTAAAACGTGCGAACACAAAAAGCGCGACGCTTCCCGTCGAAGTGACTCATGGCTATTAAAACTCAACGAGTGCCACTAGCTAACCACGCTAGGCTCCCCCCTCCCGCGCACTGTTTACCACGCGAAAAAAGATGACGTAATATGCACGTTCTATTGCGCCACCCTGTAGTTTCCTTAAAATTTGTATTTTTGACGAAAGTTAACTTCAAATCAACAGTACCCTTTAGATACCTCAATACTCTTTTAAGACAATGCCAAAGTTCTTTATTATTTTTATTGGTATATCGACTCAAAATACTAATTGCTGTACTCAAGTCAGTACATTAAACAGCGAATTAGATTTCGACATGGCGCATTACATTCTTCATCTGAATTTAAAACTTCATAATTAAGCTTACTTGGAAGTGGAGTACTAACTTGATGACATTCTTCCATATTTAATTTCTTTAGGACATTATTAATATAAGCAGATTGACTTTAGTATAAATGGTCATCATTTCTATCTATCTTTATTCCAATAAAATATCTTATTTCAACTAAGTCTGTCATTCTGAATTAACACATTAAATATGATATGAAGTTAGACATTGGGACTTATGCATATAAAGCGAGTT
Organism: Amiota communis; assembly: GCA_037043315.1. Lineage (NCBI taxonomy): Eukaryota > Metazoa > Arthropoda > Insecta > Diptera > Drosophilidae > Amiota > Amiota communis. Next base: position 7,213 of record JBAMAV010001577.1, on the reverse strand, counting down.
CGAACTCAGACTCGATTTTTTGAGTAAAAAGTGCCTTTGGCATGCATAAAAATTCTTGATCTCACTAGCTTGGACTCATGTTGCTCGTTCGAACTCAATTGCTATGTTTGATCTCGCATAGTGAAATGTTTGAGAGTCCGAGCTCATTTGGTCGAGCCTGCCCTTCAGCTGTCTCATATACGAGTGACATGAGCAATTGCTAGCTTTTGTAAGCATTTACAGTTGTCTTATTGCATTTGATATTTTTGAACAGTAAACATGGCAGAATATGTTTTTGTATTAGAAACCAGAAAGAAGGCTATCATTGGCTGTGCCAAAGATGTAATACTGTTCTCGCTCCTCCGGGTTGCATCCAACTTTCCTTTTTTAGCATCACCATATTCTCTCTGTAACAGTTTGACTTTCAACAAAGAACACATTTTGAGTATCAACAAGGAACTTAGTTTAAGTTGCATTGTATTTTTATTGTACTTATACTCTTTATAAGTTTGTCATTTAATGTGAGTTTGTATGGGAGGTACCATTGCTGGTAACCCTAGGATTATGAAATTTACATGGCGGATGGATACAGAACGGGAACTTTAGTGTCCAAATTTCAATTCAATAAGTCAAAAAACAAAAAACTTTTTCTAATAAGAACATTAATTTAAAAGGGGGTTTGTATGGGAGTTACCCCTCCTGGTAACCCTAGGAACATGAAATTTGTATGGCTGATGGATACAGAACAGAAACTTATAGTGTTTAAATTTCAATTCAATAAGTCAAAAAACAAAAAACTTTTTTTAATAAGATTAGAAGCTGATTTCGACAAATGTTCAGCGTTTGGTAAAAATAAACTTATGTACAAAATTTCAGCTCTCTAGCTCAAAAACTGTGAGACTATTTTTGCGAACAGACGGCCAGATGGACAGACGGAGATGGCTAAGTCAAGTCGTCTCATCGAGCTGATCACAAGTATATATACTTTATGTGGTCTGCGATGTCTCCTTCTGTGTGTTACAATCTTCATGACAAACTTATAATACTATTCACTCCCGTGAAGAGTATAAAAGCAAGCAAGTGCTACAAATCGCGAAGAAATAATTCATCGTGTACTGACAAAGAATTATTTCGATTCGAAAGTGAGAGTATAAATTTGATTCCAAGTATTTCTTAGGGGAGACAGTAGAAACATGTGTTGATGGTCTTACCAACAACCAGAAAATGCGTTTGTTTCTGCGATTCTGTGCCGATCCAGGATTTCAAACCGGTATTGGTGAAGATATCGGAGTCCACTAATCAGCAGCCTCTCGGATATTCTCTGAAACGGCCCAAGTTGTATGCGCAAAGCAACATCATTGGATTAAACTCCCATGTACAGCCGAAGAAATAGAGAAGGAGCAAGACATATGGCAACAAAAAAACTCTTTTACTCAATTAATGTGAAAGCAACTTGTAACGCAAATGAGCTTTTTACCAGTGGATATCTTGGCATGGTAGGAATGATGCACTGCTTCTTGGCGATGAGGGTTATGGCTTATCACCATGGCTGCAGTGGCGTACCTACGTTGGGGCAAGACGGGGCAGTGCCGCGGGGCCCCTGAGCTCGAGGGGCCCTCGGCCACCATGTCGAAAAAAAAATAATAATTACATATGTTGAATAAAAATTTTTGACTAATTCACTCAATTAATTTCAATATCAAAATTACTTTTTTTATTTTCTACAATATTTCATTAAAAATAATAGTCATAGTTTGCAAAGTTTTGTATTCAAGTGTTAAAATAATGTAAAATAAGGTTAAATTAAAGTAAAATCACGGACAAAAAAAGGAAACCCAATGGTGCGTTTAAACAAAAGCAACGCCAGGAAAAAGAAGAGAGTGAACAGAAATTGACCAAAATAGACAAATTTTTTACTCAACCTTCTACAAATACTATAATTTGAATTTAGTGATAAATGATGCAGTTTGAAGTTGTGTGGAGATACAGACTTTGTTTGCAACGAGGACTTATATAGTTTTTTCGGGAATAGCATTAAGCGTTGGGATCTACTGTCAAAATTCACTGGCGAATCAGAAATCAATCTTTAAAAAATTTAATCCGACTAGATGGTCTAGTAGAGTTAATACGATGTATGCAGTAAAGCTTCGTTTTTTTGATGTAATCAAGGCATTATCAGAAGTAGTACTGAAAAGTTCCAATAAGGATGAGCGTAGCGAAGCACAATGCATTAAAACAAAAATGCTAAATTTCGAGTTCGTATTGCTGTGTGAGTTCAAGCATCAAACTTTGAATGATATCAATTATGCATCCAAAATTTTGCAAACACGCAATATCGAGGCAGACAAGGCAAGTAGAGCTTTAGCTGATGTGAAAACAAAACATCGATTTTACAGAATTTTTTTTGTTTTTTATTACTTCTTTCTGTATTTATTGGATCTTCTCTTTCTTTAGAGACTACCAATAAGTAATAGAATCTTAACCTAATTTCTTCTATATTACTTTTACTTCACCTCCAGTTGGAGGGAATGTATGTACTAAGTGCCCTTATAATTGAAGTTGGGCTGGTAGTTCATTTCTCCTAAGTCGTGTCTGTGACCTTTGTCGAGTGAGTGCTTTTGCTAATGGATTCCGGTGCGTGTTTAGTTTCTCAGCATAAGTAAGTTTTATTTTGGCTGATTCATTTTTTACTCTTGGTATATTAAGATCTTTATGTAATCGCACGTTTTTAAAAAACCAAGGGGTTCCAGTTAAGGTACAGGTACACAACGTTATCTACTTGTGGAATCAAAGTATTGTTTAGAGTTAGAGGAGGGCAAGTGCTTCTGTTTAGTGTGAAGGTAATGTGTTTGCTCTTATGCTCATTCAATTTTATGCGCCAGTTGGCTAATCACTCTTCGACGTTTGATAAATAGCTTGCCAAATTGATGTTGCATGCATCGTACAATGAGATCTACTTAATATTGCGGTATCATATGCAAAAGTAGATAGTGTGATTTGAGTGTCCGTTGGTATGTCGGATGTGTACAACACATATAGAAACTCCGGATCTAATTTCGTAGTTTCGTGTTGTGTACTCGTTTTGTCGCACAGCAAACAATCTGTTGCTGACATAACTCTCAAGGACTTTGTGAGTGTTTTTTGGAAGGAAGATGAAGCTTGCGACTTGTCCTTCCCTGGTTTGGGGATCATTATTATGATCGATTTCTTCCATTGTGTTGGAAAGTACCCACACTGCAACATCGCATTAAAGACTCTAGTGATATATTTTATTGCAGGGCCCGGTAGTTCCATTAGCATTTTGGGCGCGATTTGGTCGTGCCATGGCGCCTTTTTTGGGTTTAAATGCTCCGTAAATCTGATGGGAGAGGTTTCAGGATACAACTGATCAGAAGGTAGCATGAAACTATTAGTTGGTGGGTTTCGTTGGAAGACATTTGAAAGGTGCAGTTCAAAAGTTTTTGCTTTCTCTTCGTCACTCCTTGCCCATTTACCATTTTTATTCCTTATCGGCATGTCAACATTAACTGGCGGTTTTATGCATTTTTGGGCCCTCCACAAAGAGAATTTTGAGCTTTTAGGTGATAAGTTAGCTATATATTGGCGCTGGGCGAGCTGATCCTCATATTTTAAGGCTTTGCTAAGTTCACGAGTTGCAACTCTTAAGCGATGTTTCGCGTCAGGACACCTTACGTTTTGCCATTCCTTTCGTAGGCGACGCTTCTTTGCGGCAAGACTATCTATGTGCCTTTTGGTTATGTTATGATTATAGCATATCAGGGCTGGTGGTACATGAGGAGTTGCATGATGGGCTGCCTCAGTAAGAATTAAACTTAGGTTATCGACGGATTTTTCAATATCATACTCGTTGCTTATCATTGGGCTCAGCTCGATATGCGTACTAATGTATTTCCTGTATTTAAGCCAGTTAGTCTTATTAGAAGTTAGTTGCAAGGGGTACTCTCTGATTTGAGGGTACTCTAGTAAGCTGAAGAGGATTGGAGAGTGCTCCGACGACAAATCTGCAAGAGCTTCTGCTGTTACTAAGCTGCTAGGAATCCTTCTGGTAATGGCGATGTCTATCAAATCCGGTATTTTTTTAGGATCTGCTGGCCAGTATGTAGGGCTTACCCGGGGAGACATGGTTTAATTTGTTATGTGTACAAATAAGCGTGTTGTACAATTTCTTTCCCTTGGGGTTTGCCAGTCAGAAACCCCAATGCGGGTGTTTTGCATTATAGTCACCAGCGGCAAGGAAGCGATCTCCTAGGGAGTTGAATAGCTGCATGAATTGCGCCTCTGTTATAGCAAACCGTAGAGGACAATAAACTGCCGACAGTGCCAATATCTCCTCGTTTTGATTGCAGACGTATTGATGTAGCTTGCATATGTTTTTCCGCAATTCCTACCAACGGGTAGTGCTTAATACGGTTTTTGATCAGAACACCAGTTCCACCGTGCGCTTTTCTATCCGGGTGATTCGTGTGGTGTTTGAAAATTATTTTTGTCCGTAAGATTGGTTTCAGCAAGGAGCATAATATCAATATTCCTGTCCTTTAGAAATTTCAAAACTTCTAATTTATGTCGAGAGATTCCATTTGAATTCCAGAGACAAATTTTTAACAAACCCATTGATAGTCTATTTAGATCGTTGCTCAGTGAGCATTTGAAGCAGTTTGTTTTGATTCTGCATTAATTCTTGCATTGTAATCTGCATAAATGTCATGAAGTTCATCATGCTTTGCTGCATTGACATTATCATTGCTTCAATGTTATTTGTCGAACCTTGAGTGTTTTCGGGCGCATTATTTTGTTGATGTTGCTCACCTGTGGGAGCTGTGCGAATAGACTGAGCTTATATCCCATCACATGAGGGGAGAGTATCTTTCCCAATCACGGATCCAGTTTTCAAGGCATTAGCAAAGGATACCCCGGGGACAGTATACAATATTATTACTAGGTAGAGGACCAGCACTCGTCGTCCTATTGTTCAGCTGACTCTTCAGGTTTTTAAATACTATACAACCTCTATAGTTTTCGGTGTGGTTTCCGCCACAGTTGCTGCATTTCTTCATTTTTGGATCCATTTTATCTTTGTTACAAGTGGTGGATTTGTGTAGTTCACCGCAGGCGACACATACAGAATGTAGCGAGCAGTACGCTCTTGTGTGGCCAAACTCCTGGCAGTTAGTACATTGCACAGGAGTGTTACGCTTGTGCGGCTCCTCCACAGTAATTCTACGATGTACCAAGTACTGTAGATTGTAAATAGGATGAACTGCATTTTTCTTCAGTGGCATGTTTTCTGGCTCAAGTTCAACTTTAAACATGGGCTGCGGTACTTTTTGCCTGTTGATGATGTTTATCACCACTTTTGGTTTAAATTTTTTTTCTAGTAGCGCACTCTTTATTTCGTTGGTATCTACATTAGATTCGATGTCTTGATGACAACTTGCGGCCCTTCGAACTTTACAATTGGTAAGAATAATGATTTGTTTTTGACTCTATTAGATAGTAAGATATTTTCATAAAATTCTATTCGTTGCAGATCTGCAGTTTAGTTTCTGCTATATTTCCATTTTCAAGAGGTATTATGTGAAGACTGTCATTGCCGATGAGTTGAGAGCATTCGGGCTTTGCTCTCGTATGTATATCGGAGGTGGTGTGAACTTTTTGACTTTCAGTGTGCCTTGCTGAGAATTTATGGTATGGATATTTGAGTTTCCACTTAGCAAATGGAAATTATTTATACTGAGTGGATTCTCTGCTTTGCTTGTTTCATTGACTCGGTTTATTTTAGCTTTGTTCCCAGCCTTTGCATCTTGCGGGCTGAGCTTACGCTTTATTTGTACTACCGGTTTGATTTTTGGAGTTGCCTCTATCTGTCGCTGACCACTTTTTAATGCATTCGCCTCAGAATTTGGCGGAGTTTCGATAGGATTATCATTTGAAGCTAGGTTAGACGATATGCTGAAGGGGTGAGAGATCGCAGAATCGGTGCTCCAAGTCGTGCTTGCCATAGTACCTATGAAAAGCTAGTGGTACTCGTTATAGCGGAGTTAGAAGTTGTTGTTGTAGTTGTACTTGTTTGTGTTGTTTTTGTAATCGGGCTTTGTAAAGAGATAAGATTCGGAGTTGAGCATTGTTGGCTCCATGAAAGCATTACATTAGAGTTTAAGTTTCCCAATTGAGATTGGCTGCGTGTTGTTGGTGGAGTTCTTTGAATACTCATATTTAATTTTAAATTAACTTTCTTAATTTAGAATCGCTTTGCCGTCAATTATCATTGACGTCAATATTTTAATATTATACTTTTGAAAAAAAAATCCGTTGAAATATAACAAGGAAATATATTCTGGTCACCTTGATCCAACTGAGTCACCCTGTGATGCTCATATGTGCCACAGGAACAGCTGATGTGTTCTTGGAAAGAAAAACAATAGAAACACCAAATGAATTGAGTGTTTTTTGTTTTTATTAAAAAAATTTTTTAAACTTAAACTTGCCTGCGTAAAAAGCAGCAATATGGCATACCAGCCTGTGATATTCCTATTGCAACCGATTGCAGGTAAGTCCCCGGCAAATTTAGAGCCAATATTAATATTAGTATACTTTGGCTTTTCACTAATTTGTTTTTTCTTCTAGGAGCACAGAAATTCACTCACACATATCGGCACATAATCAATCAATCAGAGATGACTTTGAATCGTTCAAATGCAAAGCCAGTGAAACTGTAAAAATATATTACATAGATCCCAATTTTCACGAAAAACGACAAAAATGAAAGTTAAAAAACATTTTGATGAACTAGTTTCTGATCACCGGTTTCGAAATAGAGAAGAAATATTTAAAATTACAATTTTCATTAACATACTAGACCTAATAATAGGCCAGTTAAATTTGCGTTTTATTGGCATGAGTGCAGTCTGTCAAATATTTCATTTCCTATCACCATCCTTTTTACTCAAGGTAGATGAAGCGAGTTTGTTACAAAAATTAGATGCTTTCCAAAGTAAATATGCTGATATAATAGGCTCCAATTTTTCAATTCAATTTATTAATATTTATCACCATGTTCTACCTAAATTGACCCCAACATGGACTGTTGAACAATTATGTAAGGAAATTGTAAATAAATATGCAATGGTAGAATGCGACATTACGGAAGTGTTTACCGCAATTTTATTGTTCTATACAATACCAGTAACTGCTGCAACAGCCGAAAGATCATTTA
>JBAMAV010001573.1:0-52004 GCA_037043315.1 Amiota communis | reverse complement strand
CGGCCAGTTGCAGAGGCGATAATCTGTTCTCTAGCTCTTCTGCAAAGGCCGCAGCCCTATGCGGTTGCTGTTTTATACATTTGGTGGCCCTCCATAGGTTAAAACCGACTTTTTTGTTCGGGTCAGCATTAAGCAACAAGTTGTCAAACTTTTCGACTCTGATTTTATCCAGAAGCTCTCTAAGCTCGTTTGACGCTTTCCTCCAGGCAGCCTTTTCACAGATGTTTCGACTCCTATTGTAGCGCCGGCGTAGACTACGCTTGCATCTCAGCAATTTCAGAATCTCTGGATTTAAAGGGGCCACAGGTGGACTGGGAGGATGAGGTGGCATTTGCAGGGCGGCACACTCCGCAGCTTCATGTATGTTCCTCTCAAGTAGGCCTACAGCATCAGTATCACCCGCAGAGGTCAACTCGATGTTCAGATTGATGTGGGAGTCCAACCAAGACTAGAGTCGCTCAATATTTGCATACGCAGGCAAATGTCGCTGCAGTGTTGGGTATATGTCACCTGCTATAGACATATAAATGATCAGAGCCAGATGTGAGAGCTGAGATCAAGATTTTCTATAATTGAAAGTGCGCTGGAGTGGATGCCGGTATAGACTGCAAAGTCAATCGCATGTGGACGGCTATCACTAGCATACGGATACATGGTTGGTGTTCCAGTTGCCAGAACCTCCATTCATTGTTCATTTAATTGCACTACGAAATTAATTCTGATTTTCTTTGTTTAATTTTACTATTTTACTATACTTTACGATTCAAAATATTTCACATTTAACTTTTAAGAGATCAAACAATGAAAAAGTGAACTACGTTAGCAAAGACGGAAAGTACAGCAGGTACATGAACGCTGCTCATTATTTAGTGAAACAGGACATATACCCTGTTTTTTGAGCGACGACATAGCAATGTGCCGGGAAATCTGGAAATTGATAACGGTCCATTGTTAGAGTGCCAGTAAGACGCAGGAGAGCTTATTTGTGCCGTCGAATGAATAATACAAGAAACATGCAAAATGGTACAGCAGAAAGAACGGACGAACAAAGAAATAACGAAAATGCGCGTGTGAGCATGTCGCAATTGCTTGCATCTCAATCACAAGAGTCAGGAGCTGAACGAAATCAACAACAACAATTGGAAGGGAGACAAGCACGCCGGTTCGTAATTGACAGTGCAAATGACCAACAACGCCACCTGGTACATCGAGCATTTACATCCGCTTCGTTCCTTTGTCTCGCATTCGAGCATGTGCCAGATATTGAAAATTCCGCTCATCCAAAAGTGCTGATCGGTGCAATAAACAAAGAAGGTCCCCATTGTTATGCGCTCAAATTTAAACATGAGTCAGCTGGCATGTGTTGCGCATCAGGAAAAGTGCAACTACCAGAATTTGAGACACCACCGGAACTATGAATAGCTTGCTCATCGGCACGGATCCAGATTAAAACCTCTTCCTGAAGTCCATTTGCACATTCAATTCATGCATCCAAATGACTATTTCCCGCAGTATTGTGAACTATATCTGTTGCTCCGAACGATTCAATTGAACGTTTAAAATCAAAGGCCAAGTGTACCGCAAAGTGGACTCATTGCTGCCAATGTCAAGCGATACACATACCTTTTTACAAATATACTTCGCCAGGCGCATCGTTGGCGAGCAGGACGCCCTATTGAATCGGCACCATGTATTATTAAAATTCTGCAAATCACACATGCACGAATTGCAAAATGAGAATCACGCTATTGTCATCAATGCTGATAAAATACCAGCTGGAGAGCACGTGCGTAGATTCAATGCGCCTAATGTGGACGACGTTGCTGGAATCATGGTTGGCGATCGCACAGAGACTCGAGAAATTGTGATTCGAAAAAGAAACAATAATCTGGAGTTCATCGCTGACACACACCATTCAATGCTCATATTCATAAAGACAGCGATATGGCTGCGTCTCAAATTCAGAACACCGATGTGATGCTCCTCGATTGAATGACAACGGCGAAATAATGCACTATCAAATTGGCAGGTTCATCAGCTCCAATGAAGCTGGCGTGTCTTTGGTTTCCCAATTCATGAACGGGATCCAGCAGTTATACATTTAGCCGTTCATCTTGAAAGCGGCCAGCGAGTATTTTTCACCAACGAGGCAGCAATTGAGCGAGCCATGAATCCACCAAAAACCACTCACAGAATTATTCGAATTGTGTAATCGTGCGGATACTTTCGGTGCACTTACACGAACACTACTCTATTCCGAAGTACCACGCTATTTAACATGGAATCAAACAAAAAAATGGATGCCCCGCAAGCAAGGCATACCAATTAATACATGCCCAGGCATATTCAAATGAAACACTTTCGGTAGAGTATATACAGTCAATCCAAGGTAGACTGAGTGTTTTTATCAGCGACTGTTGTTGGGTAATGTCACCGGCCCATTGTCATTTCAAAATATAAGCAAAGTGAATGGATAACAGTATCCAACGTTAAAAGATGCCAACCTTGCACTCGGTTTGCTCGAAGACGATAATCACTGGGACGATATGCTAGCTGAAGCAGCATTGGGCTGTACAGCAACACAAATTCGTGAACTATTCGCTATAGTGTTGACACAAAGATTCAATGACTGACGATATATTGCATCGAATTCGTACACGGTGCAACGATCTAACGATTACATTCAGCGACGCAATGATTGCCACCGAGGTTCTTTGCGTTGTCATTGCCAATTTACCACCCAGTCATTTCGGTATGCGTTTGCCAAATGGAAGTACATTAGATTGTACTTATGAACACCGAAATGTATCATGAACTGCAGTTCAATACTGCAGAAATGGCAGCGATTATTACTCGCAATGTCCCATTACTGTCTCATGAACAAAAACTCATTTACAACCACATAATGCATGCAGTTTCAGCGGGAAAAGGTGGAATCTTTTTTTTTTTTTGATGTACCAGGTGGAACTGGTAAAACATTTCTCATTTCGGAAATTCCCGCCGAAATACGATCAAGTAATGGCATCGCATTGGCCATTGCATCATCTGGCATTGCAGCAACTTTATTGGATGGGGGCAGAACAGCTCATTCAGCATTTAAACTGCCTCTGAATATTCAAAATAAGCCAGACGCTGTGTGTAACATAAAAAAACAATCGTCCATGGCAACAGTGCTGAAACAGTGCAACATTATCATCTGGATTGAACGCACTATGGCACACAAACAGTCTCTTGAGGCGTTGAACAGCACACTCAAAGATATAAAAACCAACCACAAACTATTCACCGGTCTCAGTTACTCCTTTGAGGTGATTTCAGAGAAACACTTCCCGTCATTACACGTTCAACGGACGCCGATGAGATCAACGCTTGCTTGAAATCATCGTCACTGTAGCGTAATGTTGAAAAACTTCAGCCAAAAATAAACATGCATGTACAAATGCTACAAGATCCATCCGCTGACACATTCTCAAAACATATTACCCGATATAAGCACAAAATATATAAATGATGCGTGGCTGACAGAAGGAGCCATTTTGGCACCAAAAAATGTGAACGTCGACGATTTAAACTTTCAGATACAACAGTTGTTGCCAGGCAACTTGGTATCATACAAATCGATCGATATAGTTTGCGATGCCAGCGAAGCTGTAAATTATCCAAAATTTTTTCAACTCACTGGATTTGCCAGGCATGCCACCATACACTCTACGACTGAAAGTTAGATCTCCGGTTATTTTACTTCGGAATTTGAACACACCACGGTTGTGCAATGGCACGTGATTGGTCATTGAAAAAGTGATGCTCATGCAATTATAAGTATGTATCATAATGTTACACTTTGTTGCATATATAAACATAATGAAAAAGACATAAACTCAAAATATATAAACTGTTTATGTCAGCGCACATTCCAATCCTACGGAAACATGATCAGCCACTTCAGTCATTGCCCGTCGTTTACGATTATGCTGCGCTTGCAGATAATAACCAAAGTATATAGCCATAAGAGCATGTACACATACACACATATACATTTTGCATAAACAAAATACAACTTATTATACATAGCCTAAGAAACAATTATTAAAAGACAATAAAGAACAGTCTCATGGCAGACACTACGAGAATCGGAGTGTTGGTTTTTATTAACATGGCGACCGTGACGTCGGAACAAAACTTAAACACCGACGAGCGAATGATTTCACCATCTTAATTTATTTAATTTAATTTATTTATTTAACCCATAATTAATACAAATTCATACATAATTAATTATCTTTCCTATTTTACAGAGTTTAGTTTTCAAGTTTTTAATCTACTTAGCTACTGAAAAATTGTTTCAATTATTAAATAAGTTATATATATTTGTACACATTTTATGCCAAGGAAAAATGGGAAAAAACCTTAGATAACGAACACTTAAAACTGACTTAACTAACTTAGACTAGTTAACTGGTACTTGTAAGCTCTAATCATAGACTAGAGATACAAGTACCAGTTATGCGCAAACTTATATACATAGTGTAAACCATATATAAGTCAATTGCGATTATTAAAGATTGAGATATAAATAAAGATTTTTTCTTTAATTTTTTGAATATTTGATTTTAGATGTAATTGACTAGTCGAATAGTGGTATGGTAAATTCAGTAACAATTTGAGTAGTTTATTCTGTGCGATTTGAAGTTTTTTTATATGTGTTATAGCACAATCACCCCAGACCTGTGAACCATACATTAAAATGGGATTAAATATTGATTAAAGATAATGAGTTTATTGTGCTGTGAGAGTTTTGATTTGCGATTGATGATCGGATAGAGTGTGCATATCGTTTTATTAATCTTATCCAGAGTTTTCCCGATATGCACATTAAAAGTAAGTTTCCTATCTAAATGTAAGCCAAGATATCGTATGCTATTTAACCAAGGGATGTCAGTATTGTTGCAGTTTAGATTACCATTTGGTAAATATTCACTTTTCCTTTTTTCTTGTGAAGAAAATAGCATTAGTCTTATTGACATTTAGCATGATTTTCCATTTTTTATAGTATAAATTTAGTTCAGTCAACGAGCTTTGGAGGGTGGTGTGTATACCTATGTAATTTGTACCTGCACAATAAAGCGCAGTATCGTCTGCAAAGATAGAAACAGTGCAGTTGTTAAATACAGGTACATCATGGATATATAAGTTATATAATATCGGTCCTAAGACCGATCCTTGCGGTACCCCAGCACTAATGGTTTTAGTATCCGATTGAATGCCATTTAATTCAATAAAAAAGTGTCTGTTTGTGACGAAGCATTGAACAATTTTTGTTAAGTAGATAGGTGTATTCGTAACCATTAGTTTATGTATTAAACCATCATGCCATACTGTATAAAAAGCTGCTTGTATATCTAAGGCAACCAATCCGACTGATTTCTTATCTTGCAAATTTTGTTTTATACATTTTTTGAGCTTTAGAAGAGGGTTTATGCAACTTAAATGCGACCGAAAACCAAATTGAGTTGCAGGTATAATCGAATTTGTTTCGAGATGAGAGTTAAGTCTTGCCTTCAAGATTTTTTCAAATATTTTTGAAAAGCAACATAACAAGCAGATGGGGCGGTAGTTCTCAGGTGAATCTGGTGGTTTTCCAGGTTTGGAAATGAGTATGATTTTTGCAACTTTCCACGATTGGGGAAAATAACCAATTTGAAGTGAATAATTAAAGATAAGTGAGAGAAAACGGATTACATTTAGTGGGAGGTTTTTTACACACATATTTGGAAGATTGTCCAGACCTGGAGATTTCTTCGTCTCAAGCAAAAAGATAATATTCTTAATATCATTAGTTGATACAGAAGGCACATCAAATGATCGATGGTTATCAAGACCACTGATGGAACTCTTGATCGTTCTAATGGTTTCACTATCAGAAAGAGAGTCCGTAATTTTATGTTTTTCTTGAAATATTTCTCCAAGTATATTGGCTTTTTCTTGTCGAGTAGAATACGTTTTGCCATTGTATTGAAAGCTTGGAATAAAGACATTTTTGTTTTTAGTTAATTTAGTTATTTTCCAGAAATGTTTGGAATTTTTATCTAGGTTCGCAAGCTTATTGTTCAAAGTACTGTTGTTATGAGCATGGATTTGACATCTTATTTGATGTTTAAGGTGACTTAACTGAGCTTTATATATAGGTTGCCTTGTTCTTATCCAACGTCTATTCACTATATTTCTTATTTTAATGAGCTCAAAGATATGGTAAGGTAACTTTTTGCATAGTTGCTTAGATGTTTTTCTTGGAACTGCAATTTCAAGTGCAGCAGTTACTTCCGTTTTAATTAAGTCTACCATTTTATCTATCAGCTCTATAGTAGGAGCAGCAATGAAATCATGCTGCATATGCCTAAAATTAAGGTTCAGGGTTTCCTTGAAAATTTTCCAGTTAGCTCTAGAATAAACTGGGAAAGTATTTTCTGTTACACATGGTTTAGCATTAACTTTGATGATAACAGGAAGGTGGTCTGATGTGAGATCATTAAGGGCTAATGGTTCAGACATCAAGTTTGGAGAGTTAGAAATGAAGAGGTCTAGTGTTGAGGGTTTTGCCTGGTAGCTAAATGGAATATATGTAGGTTCTTTGGGGTACAGTATTGAAAATTTGTCAATATAGGACATTTCATAAAGTATATTCCCCCAACAGTTTGTTCTACTGCAGTTCCATAGCCTATTCCTACAATTGAAATCACCACCTAATAAATACTGACCGTTTACTCGTGAGAACTTTAGCAAAACTGCCTTGAATAAGCTTCTATCGTGTGACTTGTCGTTTACCAGAATGCAAGAACTGTCTAGACATTTCGTCGATGCTCCTGGAAAGTATATTGAAAATATTTTGATAGTGCCTTGCGAGTCAATAATAACTTCTACACCAACGTTTTCAATTAAATGCGTATTAACAGTCGGGACCTCTCTATGTTTTAAGTTATTAGTTATTGTCAAAGCTACGCCGCCTCCCCTACTTGCAGTGCGGTCTTTCCTATAAACTGTATAATTTGGAAGTATGAACCGATCCTTATTTGTTAACCAAGTTTCACTCAGTAAACACACATGGATATTGTTGTGGGTCAAGAAATTTGCTAGTTCTGCTTTTTTGGAACGGACGGCACGTGAATTCCATGCCATGATATTAAGATGGTTATTACTTAGCTGCATAAATGTATTTACAAGCTAACTGAGTAATGATATTAAATTGTTCGCTCTTACTGGTACAGTTCCTCAATTTTTGAAGCAGTTCAGTGATGAGTGAATTAATTTCATCGATGGTAAAGAGATCATTCGTTAATTGCGTTGACGAATTCAGTAGGACATTCCTGTAGTCAAGCATTTGCGGAGCATTGTTGCTGCTGGATGGGATGTTGTCTTTCAATTCAATAGCAGAAGATATAATGCGTGGCGTGTGCAAGCTATGTCTTGCTGTATTGTTCGTTAAGGTCGGATAGTCTAATCCATAGTTACCATTATTGTGCATTCCGTTTCTGCTACTCTTGGTGTCGTGATGATTATTCCTCTGTGGTCTGTTGACGTGAGTGTTGTTGGTCATGCGACTTCGAAGAAGAGATAGATACGAAGAACGGCATGGACAGTTAGGATCAGTAGATCTATGTTCACCATTGCAATTAGCACAACGAGCCATGGTTGGTGACGTACAGGCAGTTGTATGATGTTGACCTGCACAATTAGCGCAAGAGGTTTTCACATTAGAGCTATTAGATCCGTGGCCGAAGAGTTGGCAATTGTAGCATTGGGTTACCTTATTCAAGGATTTAGTTTTATATTCCCATCTCACTTTTGTGTGATATATACAAGAATAATTTTGTTTCAGTTGCTTTAAGGTAATTGTTCTATTTTCGAAGTACACCACATATAACAATATTTTTAGACCTGAGTTAGTGCTCTTTTCAATTGTTTTAACATCAGTGCATTTTAGACTATGATATATTAATATTGATTTAACCTCATCATTGGGTAATTTGTCGAGACCAGAGAGGACGGCTTTATAAGGCTTTGTTTCTCTGTTCTCATAAGAGAAGAACTCACAATTGTCGATTTTAAGACGGTCATAAACAGTATTGAAACAATCAATGCTCTTGGCATTTACTTTGATGCCAATCGATATAGTTTTAACGTAGTATGTATTTATATTTAATTCCTTAAACATATCATGTATGTATTTAGCGCTTTTCTTTAGCACTGTAATAGGAGGAATTTTTATATTTGATGTGGCTGAAGGTACCGAGTCATCAACTGCTTGATCTGTTAATGGATCGTCTACGGTGTTTTCACTGTCCATGATAGTTGTAAGCGGACGATAATAATTAGTATAGCAACTGTCAGCATTAGAAACAGTTGTATGTTTATTCAATCGCTGCCTCTTATTTGTACTTGAACAGTTTTCTTGTACTTTAGTCTGTACCGTTTTTTGTACTTTGCTACGCTGCTTTTTGTCGTTGTTTTGATATTGTTCGGTCAGACTTTCAGGTGATTGCGTTGTACGGTTTCTCTTGTAATTGGCACTTTGTAGTTGCATGGGTGCTTTTGTTGTTGGTTTAGCTGTAGAACTAGCCGATGCCGCGTTCGATGCCTGATTGGACACATTGCTATTGTTGCGGTTAAATAATTGGGTAGTTGTTGTAGTAACTGCATGCGATGACGCGATCGATGCAGTTGCTGAGTATATTGCAGTAGATGATGATGCAGTATTAGCTTGTATACTTGTAAAGGTTGTACTTTCTGTTGTGTTTGTTGTTGCTCAGAAGCAGTAGTTGCTGCGATTGTGCAAAAGGGAGTTTGCGGGGATGGGCACTGGGCGCTCCACGGTAGAGAATGTCTGCTGCTTGCGCTATTAGAGCTTAGAGCAGGAGAGCTAGATCTTGCTCTATTCTCAGGCAACTTTGTGCTAAGCAAGGAATCTTTATTTTTGTTGCTGCAATCCATAGAGACAATCGATATATAAGCGTTTCTCTGTGTATTTATTGGTGGCTTTTGTCTGTTTTGACGAGCAGAGCTCATCTATCACTTCTGTATTTCACTTATTTAAAAAAAATTTTTTTTTTTTTTTTTTTTGTTGTTTTAAATAATGTTCTATGCACTAAACACGTCTGCACTGCTTGAGTTGCAAAACGAGAAATTTATTAAATTCTGATATGTGTGGAAATCAATTCCAAATTATCAATAAAAAATAAATAGTTAATCAATATAAACCAGCCGAAAATAAATCGTGAATAATTCAATGGATAAATAATATCAAAAATCACTTGTGAGTGCATCAAAAATAAAGACACCAAATTGAAGTTATACATAGTTGGAGTTCTTTTGTCTTTGTGGATTGAGAAGACAGGAGGAAAGAAGCAAACAAAGCAACTGCAATAAAGTCGAACAGAAATTGAATTTTGTAGTTGCAATCTATAAAAATTAATCCATTAAAATGTGAAAAACAGAAAAAATATAAAAACATTAACCCAATAATTGTGAAATCTTTTGTATTCGTGGAGTTTTTCTTCGGAATTCTATTTGATTCCAACCCCCCAAAACAAAATTAAAAAGAAGTACAACAACAACGATATAACGACAAAGGCGACAATGCAGATCTAAAACGATGTGAAAAACAATTATTATGAATAACGAAAAGACAGCGGCGAGGGAAAACAAAAAACCATCAACCAGTGCTGGGCCCAAACCCTTAATCGAGCAATACAGGGCCCTGCAAAAGAGCGTAGCAGCGAAAAAACAGCGAGCCCAGGAACGGGACGAGCGGCTTACAAAAATACCAGAAACGGCAAAACCTCCAAAACGTAGAGGAGAAATACGTGCGAAGCAAAAGAGGCAGCGCGCACTCATCATCGACCGGTTGAAGGAAACAACTTTGAAGTCGGAGACCAGACAGGAACTTTAGGAGCGGCTGAGGACCCTCAACACCCTGCTACACAGGTGCATTAAATTGCACGTTATTTAAATTTTTTTTTTATTTTAATTTTCAATCTTAAAATAATTCTGATCATGGGGTCTACGGAATCAAAAATAGAAAACCCAACAGCAAATGTTATAAGCAAGGTTCAAGTTATAGACCACACAGAGGATTTAAAGGACATTTACTGGTATTGGTAATATTGTCAAGCGTCCAGCTAGTTCTAAAGTTATATGCTATGCATAATAAAAACTTAAAGAAACGATACACCAGTCGAGAGGATGCACTTGACAAAATTTAAAACTTTAATTTGATTCCAATAATAGGTGTATTTAAAACACTTTGAAAGTCTTCAGTAACGTTAACGGCTATACGCCACACTTTAAAAAAAAACCGACCCAGACTATGAAGTCGGAATGGAATGGGAAACAATTAAGAATAACTTAAGAATTCTAATAGAAATATTGAATAAGTCATATAAATGTAAATCACAGAATAGACCAATAACACAAGAGACACTGAATAAGCACTTAGACATACTGTTTGAAGCAGGGGATAAAATAAGTAAATGTTAACTTTGGACGGCTTACAGTAGCACATAAAGTAGCAGCGGAAAGATTTATCTTCGAGGTTAGAAATAAACTCTTTAAAATTGTTAATAAGTAAAACTTTAACATAGAAATACCGGATTGTCATAGTATACCCATTAAAAAAGAAGCCTACAGCAGAGTAGAAGAAAAAACCATAATGGCTCAAACACCAATAGATTTCTTAAATACAGCTTCCCGTCTATTTCCAGAATTTGATGGGAGAGCAGAAAATTTACAATCGTTCCTCGACGCACTTTCATTGATAGACTCCATAAAAGGAGCACATCATGAATTCGCCGTCACATTAATTAAAACAAAATTAAAAGCAACGGCAAGATATCTATTAGACAGTGAAACAATCCTAAATCAAGTAATAAATAAAATTAGAAATAGTATTAAAGGCGAGTCTGTGGAAGTGTTATCAGCAAAACTAATGAACATACAACACAAAACTAAAACCGCCAACCAATACACGATAGAAATAGAAAAATTGACAAAGGAATTAGAAAGTGCCTATATATCTGATGTGTAAACACCTGAGACAGCTTCCAAATATTCGACCCAACAAGCAGTCAAAGCAATAACCAAGAATTGCACAATTGAAAGGGTTAAACTTATCATGGAAGCAGGCCAATTCAATAATATGAATAACTACATTTCTAAATTTTTCAACAGTTGTACAGAAGCAACTGGAAAACAGGATACTGTACCCATATGTACTAATAATTATTATAATTATAGGGGTAATAACCAATATCGCGCAAACAAAAGATGCCGTGGTAATAGAAATCACCGAGGAAATAATTATGGGAATTACTACCGAGGAACCGGCAGAGGAAGAGGCCAAGGAGGTAGAAATTATAGAGGAAACAATAATAATAACTATAATAATGGTTACCACAGCAACAACAATAAGATCAGGAACAATAAAAATGTTCGAATTACTCAAAGTCCCTTAAATACTCAATAAGTTCAAAGGTTCATACCGTAAATCTTAATTTTAACATTTTCATAAAAGTAAACAATGAACATACTGGTAAAAGCCTTACCTTGTTGATAGATACTGGTGCAGATTTCTCAATATTAAAAGAAAACTCAGATAACTATGGGGATATAGATTTTAGTGTAATAACACAAATCAGTGGAATTGGCGAAGGTTCAATCAATGCCAATGGATTAGCTTTCGTTGAATTAACAACAAGAACATATACAATTTCTCATAATTTTCACCTAGTTAATTCAAATTTCAAATCAAGATCTCTTTCTACTCAGATCAAACAACTCAGATTTTTCAATAGCTATCCCTATAATACGAGGAGGGTCAATAAGTCCTTAGAAAAAAGAATTAAAACAATTTTTTTTTGATAATTTTTTTTTTATTTTTCAACATAATCTCTTTGGAGCTTTATACGTTTAGTTAGACGTTTCTCAAATTAAAAATAAGCATTTTTTTGATCGATGACTTCTTCATTTGAAAAAAAAAAACGTTGGGCACTGAGCCATTTTTTCAGGTTTGGGAATAGGAAAAAGTCACTGGGAGCTAAATCTGGCGAATACGGTGGGTGGTCGACCAATTCGAACTTTAATTCTTCAATTTTAGCCATTGATCGTAAACATGTGTGAAGGCGGGCATTGTCCTGATGAAAGAGAATTTTTTTCTGTTTAAATGAGGCCGTTTGTTTACAATTTTTTCTCTTAGCTGGTCCAATAAAGATGCATAATACTCCCCTGTTATTTTTTTTCCTTTTTCCAAATAGTCAATGAAAATAATTCCACGTGCATCCCAAAAAAGTAGCCATAACCTTACCAGCTGATTTTACGGTTTTCGCCTTCTTTGGACATGGTTCGGCTTTCAAAATCAATTGTTTTGTTTGTTCTTTCGTTTCAGGAGTGTAGTGGTGAATCCATGTTTCATCTACAGTCACAAACCGACGAAAAAACTAATTCGGATTACGTTGCTTGACCGACAATAGAGCTTTAGAGGCAACTCTATTGCGTTTATTGTCGACTGTGAGCAAACGCGGCACCTATCTTCCCGAAATCGTTTTCATACACAATTTTTCATGTAAAATAGAAATGACGCTACGTTTTGATATACCTTTCATCCTTTGTTAATGTACGACCACGTTTAAATTCATTTAATCAGTTATAAATAGTTGCAAGTGAAGGAGCAGATGTGCCGTGAACTAAATCCAACTCATTTTTTATTTCATTTGCCATTAAGCCTTTTATATGAAAATGTTTAATAACAGATCTAAACTCAATTTTCTCCATTTTTGTAAACAAACAAATTTTTTTTCTTCAATGCACGAGAAACACACAACAACTCAACCAATCTGGCTGTAACTTCACAGCATACCTGGACGGTAGTGGTGCTGCATGAAAACAGACCGTTTACAGTAATAGTCGCGCTATCTGTTGGATTTTCTAAGGACTTATTGACCCATCCTCGTAGATACGTTAAATGATAATGTAACACTGTAACCATCACGTTCCGAAGTCGTCCGACAGATAAAATATACACAATTGAAGATCAAATTGTAATTCCATGTCAAGAAATGGAAAATGGAATATTCATTAGAAGTTCAATTTCCAATTCCAAAAACACATTTGTCCGAATCCTTAATATTACAAAATCGAATAAAATTATCAATTTAAAACAAATAATATTTGAGTCTTTAAAAAATTATGATATCATAGGCAGTACGTTTAAAACCAGAGATATAGAAATATTATCAAAACTGCGAAAAAATTGTCCATTTCAGTATAAAGATATACTAACTGAGTTATGCGTCAAGTATACTGACATATTTGGATTAGAATCTGAACCAATATCAACAAATAATTTATACAAGCAAATATTAAGATTAAAAGATGACGAACCAATTCATATAAAGAACTATAGAACTCGTCAAAGTCAGCAAAGCGAAATAGTTAAACAAGGAGACAAATTAATATAAGATAATATTGTCGAACCATCTGTATCCGAATATATCATTATTACCAGTTCCGAAAAAATCATTACCAAATTCAGACACGAAACGGTAGCGTCTAGTAATAAATTATCGGCAAATTAATAAAAAACTGTTAGCAGATAAATTCCCACTTCCAAGAATAGATGACATTCTTGATCAATTAGGCAGAGAAAAATACTTCTCGTGCTTAGATTTAATGTCTGGATTTCACCAAATACAACTTGAAGAAAATACAAGAAATATAACTTCTTTTTTAACGAGCAATGGCTCCTATTGTTTCACGCGATTACCATATGGACTAAAAATAGCGCCAAAGAATGATGACAATTGCATTTTCTGGTCTTAAACCATCTCAGGCATTTTTATATACGGATGACCTAATTGTCATCGGTTGTTCGGAAAAACATATGATTAAAAATCTCACCAATGTTTTCGATTTGTGTAGGAAAACAACCTAAAATTGCACTCAGAAAAGTGTTCATTTTTCATGCATGAAGTGACTTTTGTAGGTCATAAATGTTCTGATAAAGGTATTTTACCAGATAACAAGAAATACATATGATGTCATTGAGAAATACCCAGTCCCCACGGACGCAGATAGCGCTAGACGATTCATTGCGTTTTGTAATTATTATAGGTGTTTCATTAAAAATTTTGCCGACTATTCCCGTCACATTACAAGATAATGTAAAAAGAACGTTAAATTTGAATGGACGGCTAACTGTCAAAAAGCGTTTGAACATTTAAAAACTCAATTGATGAAACCAACATTGTTCCAATACCCAGATTTCAGCAAAGAATTTTGCACAATTACGGATGCAAGGAAAAAAGCATGTGGAGCAGTTTTAACACAAAACTATGATGGAATAAAGCTACCTGTAGCATATGCGTCTCGTTCTTTTACGAAATGTGAAAGTAATAAAAACACTACAGAACAAGAATTAGCAGCCGTACATTGGGCAATAAATCATTTTCGACCATATATATATGATAGACACTTCACTGTCAAAAGAGACCATAGACCACTGACATATCTATTCTCTATGGTAAACACTAGTTCCAAATTAACTCGCATGAGACTTGAATTTACAGTAGAGTATCTTAAGGGAAAAGACAACTATGTAGCGGATGCGTTATCTAGAATATCCATCCAAGAACTTAAAGACATCCAATCAAATATATTAAAAGTCACTACAAGAAACTAAAGTAGACAGAAAAATTCGTGCGCTGGAATAGAACAACAAAATTTGCCTAGACAAAATCTTGAAAAAGCTTCGAAGCCCAACGTATATGAAATCATTAAAAGTGATGATGTACGAAAAGTGCACCTTGCGCATAAACCCATGAAATGTTTAATTAAACATAGAAGGAAAGTTATAGCAAGAATTGATGGTATCGTTCTTTATACCAATGGAATTCTCGACTAGGTCAGTTCTTCCAAAGGCTTGAAACAAAAGCCAGTATATATGGTATCAGCCAACTCAAGACGGCACCGAGCGAAAAAATCTTTGAAGAAATTTCAATAGATTATTTTAAAGAAGTGGGCAATAAATATTTAAAGAAATTTAGAAGAGCGCTAAGTGTTTTCGATAATGTTTTGATCGACACAATTGATCCATTACCAAAATCCGAGAATGGCAATGAATATGCAGTCGCGATTATTTGTGACTTATCCAAATATCTTGTTGCAAAACCCATAGCAAACAAAAGTGCAAACACTGTTGCCAAAGCTACATTCAAATCTTTTATTCTAAAGTATGGTCCGATGAAGACGTTCATTACGCACATGGGTACGGAATATAAGAATTCTATAATAAATGACTGGTGTAAATATTTAAAAGACACAACAACAACGTCTACAGCACACCACCATCAAACATAAGGAACTATAGAAAAAAGTCAGTTGATAAAACTGATTGGGACGTATGGCTTCAATATTTTGTATATTGCCATAATACAACACCATCTATGGCACATAATTATTGTCCATATCACTTAGTTTTTAGTAAAAATCCAAATTTATTTGAACACTTTAAGAGAATAGAAAAATCAGAACCACTTTACAATGTGGATGACTAAGCTAAGGAATCAAACAAGCATATGAGAGAGCCGGAATAATGTTAGAAAATAATAAAAAGAAATAAAAAGAACAATACGATAAGAAAATAATAGATTTTAAATTAAAAATAGGAGATCAAGTTTTATTAAAAAACAAGACAGGTCATAAAAATAACAACAGAGTTATAGAAGATAATAAAAATAAAGAACAAAAAGTTCATAAAGACAGGTTGAAAATTTTCAATACCTAAAACTCTAAAGCAAAAGCTTGATTAACCTTATTCTTAAGTAGTTAAAAATTTTAAAAATGAAAATTCAATGTTGTTCTCAAAAAAAATTCAAAAAAAAAAAAAATCAAAACAGAACAAAGTCCAACAAAAATAATATAATATTGTAAATAACGTTTACACGTTATTTTTTTTAAAAAGGGGAGGTGTAGTGTGCTCATGCAATTATATGTATGTAACACTTTGTTGCATATATAAACATAATGAAAAAGGCATAAACCTAAAATATATAAACTGTTTGTGTCAGCGCACATTCCAATCCTACGGAAACATGATCAGCCACTTCAGTCATTGCCCGTCGTTTACGATTATGCTGCGCTTGCAGATAATAACCAAAGTATATAGCCATAAGAGCATGTACACATACACACATATACATTTTGCATAAACACAATACAGCTTATTATACTTAGCCTAAGAAACAATTACACTGTGTTACAAAAAAAAAAAAATTGAAAAAACTTCTTATCAGACCTAGTGGAGGTTATAGGTCATAAAAAACTAAAAAGAATGGCACATAAAAAATTTTTGATACACCCTCAAAAACTTGACTTAAAGCTCAAAAACCGTTTTTAAGAGGTTCCTGTACATATTACCTTATAACTTGGACATTTTTTATCGGATTTCAAATTTTTATTTTGTATTTAGAAGCTGAAATGTAGCCCTTTACAACCATGTATCATGTATTTTGTTATCATTTAAATTCATGGAGATACAGACCAAAAACTTTCCAAAATTTTGATTTTTCCATCGATTTTGCAACCTTAAGTCTAATTTGTGCCTCTTATCTTATCTAAATTATATTTTTTCTCAACGTACATCGAAAGTTCAGTGATTTTAGCTTTAAATGAACCCTGTTTGAATAAAATTTTGTAATTGCATATGACAGTTTTCTTTCTTTAATTGTTGCAGATAGAGGGAGATAGCTAGAGGGAGATAGCTAGAATAAGAATAAAAAAGGAAAAAAAACTGTCATATGCAATTACAAAAAGTACAATAAATCAGGTAATTTTTAACCGATTTTATTCAAACAGGGTTCATTTAAAGCTAAAATCACTGAACTTTCGATGTACGTTGAGAAAAAATATAATTTAGATAAGATAAGAGGCACAAATTAGACTTAAAGTTGCAAAATCGATGGAAAAATCAAAATTTTGGAAAGTTTTTGGTCTGTATCTCCATGAATTTAAATGATAACAAAATACATGATACATGGTTGTAAAGGGCTACATTTCTGCTTCTAAATACAAAATAAAAATTTGAAATCCGATAAAAAATGTCCAAGTTATAAGGTAATATGTACAGGAACCTCTTAAAAACGGTTTTTGAGCTTTAAGTCAAGTTTTTGAGGGTGTATCAAAAATTTTTTATATGCCATTCTTTTTAGTTTTTTATGACCTATAACCTCCACTAGGTCTGATAAGAAGTTTTTTTTCGCTGTGACACAGTGTTATTAAAGGACAATAAAGAACAGTCTCATGGCAGACACTACGAGAAACGGAGTTTTTATTTACCGACAATTTTCGAAGCGAAAATGTTTTGCTGCCACGCTTTCCAATCATTCCAACAGACGTTCCAATTGAATGCAAACGCGTTCAATTTCCCATTCAATACGTCGCAAGGCCAAACGATGTCCGTTTGTGGCTTAGATTTGGGCACACCATGATTTTAACATGAGCAATTATACGTGGCATGTTCAAGAGATCAATGAAAAAGTGAACGTTAGCAAAGACGGAAAGTACAGCAGTTACATGAACGCTGCTCATTATTTAGCGAAACAGGACATATACGTTTGATCTTCTTCAAAGAAAAAATTTTGGCATACGTATACCCTGTTTTTTGAGCCAGGGCGTAGCATCGCGCGCCGGGAAATCTAGTGTATATATAAAATCGTAAGCATTTTTGTTCTGTGCACGCTAATCTCAGAAACGGCTTAATTTATTTAAATGCAGTTTTGTTAGGTGTCTTTTAGCAAGCTTCGTTTTGCGTTTTTTTTCGAAATCGACGGACTAAATCAAAAAATATTCATATTTTTAATTCTGTTGCCTACTTTTTGGCTCATTTTCGAATGTTGTCCTTTTTTGCAGCGCAGCAACATTAAACAGCTGATGATTAGGAAAAAAGTTAACAAAATACACGCAATGACAAATATATTTTGTATACCCCACGCGTGCGAAGTCGTGGGCACAGCTAGTTTTAAAATAGTTTTGTAGAATAAGTAAATAATTAAAATCAATCTTATAACTATGATAACAAATTATAACGAATTTTGAAATTGTTTTTTTTTTTTTTCTTGGCAAAATTATTCAGTAGAATAAGCAAATAGGAGTACAACTTGAAGAGTTGCGTTTGTTTTAGAATTTGATACAAAAAATCGTATTACATAATTTTTTTTTGCTCTTGCTAGTCTGCCTTTACTTTTATCATCTCTTTCTCTTTTAATCTTTAAAGTACCGTTCATTATGCTATTTTTAGAAAAAAAAAAGTAAAGCAAAACCGATTACCGTTATATTTTATTTTTAATTTCCTATCAACTTCCATAAAATAGGTGTTTTTCCGTTTTTAAACTGAAATATTTTGAATATTAAAAACTTTTTGATTATCAAACTAAATTATTATGAATTTGTTGATATTTATTTATATGAATTTGATATTTCAGATTTTCAATAACACAAACAACATTAGTAGTAGTGTACAACCCCTATGTAAAGGTAAAAAACAAAATAGTAGCTATATCTCAAAAACTAGAGGACATAGAAAAAAACTAAGGTCAGTCATCGTTGATTTCGAATTAGTAATAAATCATTACAATTATTCAAACATCAAAAATGCTGTCGGCCAGTGTAATTTATTAGATTTTTATTTGCTGCTGTCCAGGAGCTGATAAAATAAAATGTTTCTAATAAAAATTGTTAAATATTTGTGCACACTGATAACGCAATGTAAAATGGATGATATTGTGTTTAATTGTTTGGTCGCGGAATTATTAAATAAAAATGAAAATTTTGAAAAAAAAAATTTGCTGAGAACACTGCGTGATCATAATGATCCATTTTCAATGCTCGAAAATACTTTTGAGAAAAATTATGGATTTTTAAGTATGTTGTCCCATCAGTTGATACGAGTATATGAATTTAAGCCGCATGATAATGGAAAAGCAACGTTACCGTTTGAGTTTCAATTCATGGCGGCTTTATATTTCTGTGCACATTGTTCATATCAACCACGCTGCTCCTATGACCCAATCACCGCTGAATTCAAATCATATCATATTTGATTTGTGTGGTGAAAGAAGGAGAAATGAGGTTTCCTCCAACAGTTGAGGAAAAAAAGAAGTGAAGCAAGAGTTAGTAAAAACATTTTATTGGAAGCATTTATTTATAATTACTGTTATTTGCAGATTTTACAGTGCGTTTGGCACACAAGCCACAATTCGGATTTTTCTATTTGTCCTAAAAAATATTCAAAAAGGTCTATAAATCATTTTATAAAGAATAATGACAAATGCTTACTTCTTTTTCGTTTTTGCGTAGTAAAGAAGAATTTGAAAAAACACTGTAACAAACAAACGAGAATTAAGGGTTGCCAACTTAGCGGAAAATGTCAGATTTAGAACAAAAATTATAAATGGTCAAAATTACTTGGAAAACCATCTTAACAAAGCCAATTTTCATTTTTTGTATTATTTTACATTTATAAATTATTTAATATTTCCAATATATTTTTGTTTTCTTCTAAGTTGGGAACCCTTAGTTAAGTAACGTTTGCAGACACTTTACAGAACCATGTTAAAAACAGTTTTTTTAACAGTGCAACTTTCAAAGGGAGCCAAAAGCTCTTTTTCTAATAAAGTTTATTATAACATTTCTAATAACGAATCAAATAACGGGAATCGGTCGGTAAGGGAACAAGTCGCTAGACCTAGTTAAATCATTGCCTGAATTCGATGGTCATATAAAAAACCACATGTCGTGGCGAAAGGCGGTACACACGGCTTACGAAATGTTTAGGGCTCACCCCGGTAGTATGCGTCATTTTCAGGCCGTAGGAATAATTCATAATAAGGTAAAGGGTGCAGCGGACAGTGTGTTATCTTCATTTAACACAGTTGAAAT
Source organism: Amiota communis (assembly GCA_037043315.1). Lineage (NCBI taxonomy): Eukaryota > Metazoa > Arthropoda > Insecta > Diptera > Drosophilidae > Amiota > Amiota communis. Next base: position 32,024 of record JBAMAV010001573.1, on the reverse strand, counting down.
ATTTCCTGGATTCTAAATTCTTTAGGAAAAGGGGTGACACTGCATATTTTACTTCATTCAGGCCAAGAAGTGTCTTATAATATCTCATTTTAGCTACATAGTTTAATTTTTGGGAGTTGTTCTTTTTTTATATTTGTTGAAGCGAAAACTTCTTTAGGCGCGTTGAGCGATATTTGGTAGAGGGTAAAACTATGAATTCGAGTTACCGACATGCTATTCCTTTATTTCGTTCTGTGCTTATGCGCAAGCCTTCTTTTTGTTTTCTATTTGCTTGTTTGGAAATAGTTCAGATATACACAACAACAACATACGAACGAACTGGACAAACAAGTGAGAACAACAACGTTATGCATGAGAGCGATAGAGACAACAAACATCTTTGTGAGATGGAGTGGATTTTGTATAGACAAAATTTTGCTTCGTAGCATTAGTCTCATTCTCTCATGAAATAATGCATTTAGTTTTGATAGAATTTGAAGAATTTTCATAGCACTGCTTCTTCAATTATCAATGCATTTTGAAACTACGTTCAACACCAAATACATTATTTCAGCGTTCTATACACTGCTATGCGAATGACGTCAAAAATTAAGAATGACACGCAACTGTAAACTAATGGCGCCACCTCTATTTCTTACACCATGTATTGTATATATGCAGACAGAACTCTCTCTTGAGTCTCTCTTGGTCGCTCAGTGGCTGCGTTCATTATACGAAGAACAAAAACAAAGCGCTGCCGACAAAGAAGAACAGACGATCAGCTACGTTGGTTTACATTCATTGTAATACCGCACAATGTGTTCAATCTTTTAACTCTCTTTATGGTTATGCGTGCTCATTGCATTTTATTATTATTACATATTTTATTTCAAGCAATGAATAGCATTATAAGCTTCTCAAGAAGTTTGTAACACACGGAAGGAGACATTGGAGATCTCATAAAGTATATAAATTCTTGATCAGCTCGACAAGACGAGTCGAGTTCGTCTTTTATTATTAGCAAAACTTTTTCGTTTCTTTTGAAGTGTATACGTCTATATTTTTGACACCAGGGGGTAAACTTAAAAAATTGATGATAGGCAAAATGGGTATACAGTTTGGTGTTGTAGTTGCAAAACTATTGTCCACATCCAAAATCTAATTGCACCAACTGATACCTAAAGGATCAAAGAAGGGCTGTGTGGCAGTGCGGTGGGCAGTGTGGGAAGCGTCGCAATTTTGTTTTTTTTTTTGGCTGCAAAAATTTTCATCCAATTTGTTGTATTTGCTTTTGTTGTTGTTTTGTGTGTATTTTGTTTCTGTTCTATGTATATTTTTTCCTATCGCTTTATGCACATTCACTTGTGTTATTGTCATATTTGCTGAATGTTTTTTCTTATTGCTTTTTGTTCCAATCACCAATTCGGTTTTCGAGCAGGACATGGTACTGTGGAACAGCTGCACAGCACCAACGACCATATATTGACGGCACTAGATGGAAAAATATTCTGCAATGCAGTCTTCCTAGACGTCGCTCAGGCTTTGACCACATGTGGCATCAGGGGCTACTGCAGAAGATCAAAGCCGCTCTACCCTCGCACTACGTTGCTCTGATACGATCCTAATTTGATGGTCGTTCTTTCAGGGTATAAGTAAGGGCGACACAGTCATCCCCACACCAAATGGGTGCAGGCGTGCCCCAGGGAAGCGTGTTTGGACTCTTCTTATATTGTTTATTTGCCGCAGACATGCACGTTCCTGATGCCGTTACTCTCGGAATCCCACCTAAGTCCCTACTCATAGTAACGTATGCAGACGATGTTTGCTTCATGGTGAGTAGCCCATGCAGCGCCACAAGCACCCTGGTCCTGCAGAATTACTTAGATAAACTGACTGCCTGGGCTCGGAGGTGGAACGTTCAGCTCAAACCAACTACAAGTAGCAATGTCCGCTTTACGCTTAGAAGACGACTTCCCCACCCGTTGCCATCAATGGAATGAACTTGGAGCAAAAATCTGAAGGCAAATACCTTGGTCTAATCCTGGATAGACGGCTTATTTTTCGAAAACATGTACAAGTCACAGTAGCGACTTGTAGAAGCATACTGTCGCTGCAGAATAAGAGGACAGTCTATTGTTAAGTTATCGCACTGATTTGGAGATATGGGATTCAAATATGGGGAACGGCAGCCAGGTCCCATCGATTGAAAGTGCAGAAATAACAGAACTACGCACGGCGCACAATCACTGGCTGCCCTTGGTATGTTAGGAACAATTGCATTCACCATGATCTAGACGCAACCTATGTTAATAGTCAGATAAATTTCCATTCAAGTGGGTACAGTGATAGACTGAGGAACCACACGAATAGACTGGCAAGGAGACTTGTTCACTCCACCCCAATACAGCAACTGAAAAGACGTCACTTTAATCACCTATTACTTAACATTTAATCCATTGTAAATATTGTAAATACAAATAACACTGTAAATTAATATTAATTGGCGATCACTTCATGCTACCTCATAAGGTATTTGCACCTTGATTGGTAGTAGCTCAATAAAAATGCATGCATGTTTAACAAAACAAATACATTTTGATGATTATTATCATCATTATGATTACAGAACTTAATCATTTCATTTTTACTTATTTATATTTATTGTTTGAAATTAAGTGAGCAGGTAATTGAGATCTAATGTGTATGAATGCAGTAACAACGTGCTCATTCTTTTAACTCTTTTTCTTTGGTTAAGCGTGATCAGCACTCATTCACACAAAAGGAGACATCGGTTACCCCATAAAGTATATAAGTACATATATTCTTGGTCAGCTCGACAAGACGAGTTTATTTAGCCATATATCGCAATATGAATAGCTTCACTGATTGCAACAAAATTAATATTAACATATTCGAGATGAATTTACTGATCAAAAACCCAAAGATGGGTGGTGTGTGTCTTTTAAAAGTAAAAGTTAATGGTATCCTCAAATTAATGCTCTGGTGTGTATACATCCATTAGCATTTTTCTTATCACAGACCAATTATTCATAACATTATAATACAGTAATTATTTGTTTACTTAATCCTGAGCCTGACGAAAAGAAATTTAGCCATCACAAATAAAACAAGAAAAACCGAAGGACTTTTTAGTTAAAAACGCTTATAACACACATAGACGTATCCACGCAAAACAGACGGCCATGTCCATGACACAGCCACACCCATTTATTTATATCTTTGATTGTTCTGTTCAACACCTCAAGAGCATGTTTGTGGGCCATATTGACTTCATCCCAGAAGATAATGTTGCACTGTTTCAGCATTGTGGCCATGAACGATTGTCTATTATGTTGCACACAGCGTCTGGGTTATTTTGAATATTCAGAGGCAGTTGAAATACCGAATCAGCTTTTCTCCCTCCATTCAATAAAGTTGCTACAATGCCAGATGATGCAATGGCCAATGCGATGCCATTACTTGATCGTGTTTCGGCGAGAATTAGCGAAATGAGAAATGTTTTGCCAGTTCCACCTGTTGCAACAAAAAAAAAAAGAATCCACCTTGTTCCGGTGAAACTACATTAATAATGCGGTCGTTAATGATTTTTCGTTCATCAGACAGTAGTGGGACATTGCGAGTAGCAATCACTGCCATTTCTGCAGTATTGTACTGCAGTGCACGATTCATTTCGGTTTTAAAATAATTAGATGCACTCCGATTTGGCAAACGCATACCGAAATGAATGAGTAATAAACTGGCAATGACAACGCAAAGAACGTCGATAGCAATCAATGCTTCATTATACAATGGGTCGCTGAATGTAATCATTAGATCGTTGCACCGTGTGCGAATTCGATGCAATATATCGTCAGTCATTGGATCTTTGTGTTTATACCACAACGTGTCTCGTCCCGGGAAACATGTAGTCAACACTATAGCGAATAGTAGACGAAGTTGTGTTGCTGTACAGCCCAATGCTGCTCAGCAGACGTTTTTTACATTTTCCAACTGCCATGCCAGGCGATAAACGATTCAGATTGCCGCATGGGCCATGAATCATGTTTGTGGTAACAATATCGAACAGTAGTTGATCAGTAGACGGATCTGGAATTTCCGCGGAAAATACACTTTCGATTTCTTCAGGGCGTATTTTGGCGACAAACCACATCAAAATGTGTGCATGAGGTAATCCTCGCTTTTGCCATTCAATCGAATACGTCCAGCAACGTGTGGGACCGAATACGTGTAATTTTGTAATTAAGCTTATTAAAGACTTCAATTTTCGTTTGAACTTACGTGCTGTTATATCATGATGATGCATTGCGTTTTGGCCTGGAAATAACAAAGATGTAATCTCCTGCTATTTGGGATTACATGTAAACGTTATAAATAAACACGCTCGTTCGCACTCGCGCACGAAAGTCATAGCGTCCTGTGTGTATTACAAGGAACTTCAACTTATAATAAGAAAGCACAATCCCAAACTTATTGCTCTACAAGAAACTCACTTACAAACTACCACCAACATTCCTATTCCTATGATCTTTGCTATGGTCAATTGCAACAACTCTAACAAATTTGGAGGCAGTGCTCTCCTAATACACAAATCAGTGAAATTCCAATTTATTATTAACAACAATGACTTCGACACCTGTTCGGTTAATATTTTTTCCCAATTGGACTTTGCTATTTATTCTGTTTACATTTCTCCTAACAAATGTTTTGACTTAAGTGACCTCAACGACGAGGATGGAGGGGGTTGCTTAAAAGGCACAAGCCCTTATGATATCCTCGTCACAGGGCGAGTGAAAGCCGACCGTTTAACTAAGCCTTCTCAAATCCAAGAGCGTCTGTTCCCATATTGGGTGACTTCTTGATCTGTGTCTGAACCTGATAGGTCGACAGTAATTAAAGCCTGGCGGTAGGCCTAAACCGCAATGACCGTTCCACGACATGTCGCGTTGGGAGTTTCCGGATCCGTTATAAATTTTTTTTCCACTTATGAAGGTGAAGTGGTGATGTGAGCCTGCTCTGCCGAGATGGCAGACGTGGTATGGATCAGAAAGCAGCCGTTTCGGACCCTGGTCAGGAAGTGTTCATTGGACGCAGTGAAGTATACTGCGTTGCCCCGGGTGAGCTCTGGAATTCTGTTCGTGTATTCCGGGACTGGTGAAGCGTAGGTCAGGCCCTAGGGTACTGGGGTAGGAACTGTGTTCTGAGGGTATACCCGTTCCTGACTATTTCGGCACGCCCCCCTGCACACGATGCGCTGGCAAACAAACAAGCAGAAGAATGGAAACAAATAAGGGAAACAAAGGTATTGAGAAGAAAAACACTACTGCAGCAATGGACAACTTGGTTGCTGCAGCGGACATAACTACAAGTGTCGCTGAAAATTCAGCATTCAGGCGGAGCAGTAAAATGAGCCGCTCCCCCCCCAAGGAAGCCCCCAGATCTGCAACCAATATCATGGGAAGTTTGTTGTGGAAACGAGGTGCCCTCGCCATTTAAAGGTGTTACTGTATCAGAGCCTACAGTGGTTATCACAAGTGTTGCGGTCTCAGCAAAGAAGAATGAAGAGACAGAGGACAAGGGTGACAGTTGAAAACATGCCAGCCCCAGTAAGGTCAGCAAAAATAAAAGCACCGCAGCCTAGGAAGCTGACGCCAGGGAAAAAACCCCAGGGGGTTGATGATCACCCAGACGAGACAATTACCCCTAGTGCTATTAAAAAGTTGGAGCAGCTTTCCTTGATAATGGAAAATCAGCGCCATGTCAACAATGAGATGAGGAACCTGTTGGCATTGGCAATAAGGCTGCATAAAGAGGAGGTTAATGAGAAGGTGCCCCATGACAGGATAGCTGCGAGTGTCTCTTCGGTCAGTGTGCAGACGATCGAGGGAATGATACCAGAGAAAACTAATGCTTATTCTCTTTATGAAAAAAAAAAAAAAAGTTGCCCTGGGGACACTGCAGGCAGAGTCAGCAAAGCTAGCAGCAGCAGCTCCCAAGAACGTCTGGTAGAGCTCTCAAAGCCAAAGGAGAATAAATGGCAAGTGGCAAAAAATCGAAAGAACCGGGAAAGAGGTACGCAGCAGACACGACTCGAAAAGGGTAGCGAGGTTCCTTCTAAACAGCCTCCTCAAAAAGTAGAAGTGAAGCCTCGCCGAACACGTCCCGATGCTTTAATCATCACTGAAGCTTCGGAATTATCCTACGCGGACATCCTCAAGGAAATAAAAGGGAACCCGAGCTTTAAAAGGTTGGTGACAGCGTTGGCAGGATGCGCAGGACTGCTACGGGTGAAATCCTACTTCAACTCTCCAAGAAGGGTAGTACAATGACTGATACCCTAAAGGATGAGATGAAGGAAGCACTGCAGAGTTGTGCCACGGTGAGAGCTCTCTCCCTGGCTGACTGCCTGGATCTTGATGAAGTCACAGAAGCTGTGGACTTGATAGCGGCCATCATCAAACAATTCCCTCTCATTCAGGCCACCTGTGTTACCATTAAGGCAATGAGGCTTGCAAGGGATTGCACAAAGACAGCAACAATAAGCCTACCAGGGAACCATGCGGAATCCCTGCAAAAACCGGGATCTCTTAAAGTGGGTTGAGTTCGATGTCGCTTGAGGCAGCACATAAGCCCCACAAGGTGCTTTAAGTGTTTAGAGTACGGTCACATGGCAAGAGCATGTAAAAGCAGTGTCGACCATTCAAAGCTATGCCTTAGGTGCGGAGCAGAAGGACACATCGCAAAGACCTGCCAGGAGAAAGCTAAATGCGTTCTCTGCTCGGTTGGAAATAACTCACATATGTCTGGGAGTTATAAGTGTGAAGCTTTTAAGAAGGCCTTGCGGGATCTAAAAGCTAAAGCATGATTAAGTGCCTCCAACTTAATCTAAACTGATGCAGTGCAGCTCAGGATCTCCTCTCTCAAACAGCCATAGATATCAGGGTAGATGTCCTACTTGCTAGTGAGTTCTATAGGGCAAAGGACAATGCTAACATATGGACGTAGGATGCCGGTAGGAAAGCGGCTATCTGTATCCAAGGCGATGCTGCCTTCGAACAGAGAGATCCTTGCTTGCAAAATGTCTTCGCCTCTTCAAAAATACGTGGTATCTATTTTTGCAGTTGCTATGCATCCCCTAACGCTTCTTAGGATTCTTTTGAGGCCTTTCTTGACAATGTAGTTAGTGCTGCGAGGGATAAATCCCCACTCATAATTGGTGGAGATTTTAATGCTTGAGCAGTGGAATGGGGTTGCAATAACACCAATAGGCATGGACGTGCATTAATAGAGGCCTTTGCTTCTCTAGACGTGGTCCTACTAAACCGAAATAATTGGTGGAGATTTTAATGCTTGGGCAGTGGAATGGGGTTGCATTAACACCAATACGTGTGGACGTGCATTAATAGAGACCTTTGCTGCTCTAGACGTGGTCCTACTAAACCGAAATAATGCCATCACATGTGACAACGGAAGAGGTAGCTCGGCAATCGACCTTACATTCGGTAGTACCTCGATTGCAAATATGATCAAATGGGAAGTTCCATAGTGACCACCTTGCAATACAGTTTTGCATTACCCCGCCAGTTCGGTTCACAATGCCAAGATTGCGGATACGGATGAGCGTCGCCTGGAAGACTTGGTAGATGAACAAAGAAACCTTGGACTTGTTCATCTCCGAGTTAGAGATGGCGACTGGTAGTGCAAGTCAGCAATCCCGGGGACTTATGCAAGGCCTATCAAGGATATGTGATGCCTCCATGTCTAGGAAAGCAAGAAGCAATGGCAGGAAACCCAACTTCTGGTGGTCGGATTAGATTGCAGAACTCCGCTTGCAGTGCCACCATCTTCGTAGAAGATTCCAACGCAGCAGAAGAAGGAACGCTGACTCCCGCGAAATGCTTAAACTCCACGAAGAATTCAGGCAAAAGAAGTCTCAACTCAGTAAAGAGATTTGAAGACTGCTAGGGGAAGTGGATCATAATCCCTGGAGCAGTGCTTATAAAATTATAATGCGCAGATACAAGGGCCTGTCTAACATTCCTTCTTCCGTTGCTCTTATGGACATAATAGTTTCCAGCCTCTTCCCGACAAGGGGATTGTTGAGGATACTCCGACCACTTGTGGTTGTAGAGGAAGATATACCTGCCGTCAGCATATCGGAACTAGAAGCTGCATCAAAAAGGGCTAAGGTGATCAAAGATCCATGGCCGCAAAACCACACGTATTCTGTGAGGTTTTCACAAGATGCTTAAAAGAAGGTCGTTTTCCCAAATGCTGGAAGAGCCAACGGTTGCTTCTCATCCCGAAAGGGAGCCTACCCCCTAATCATCCATCTTCTTACAGGCCCCAGTGTCTACTAAATACTACTGGGAAGATCCTAGAAAGAATTATCTGTACTAGACTCCAGCAAAACACTGAGGTACCAAATGGACTGGCTGAGCTGCCATTTGGCTTCAGACCAAACAGAGGCATAGTGGTAGCAATCCAGAAATTCTGTGATATTGCCAAGTTGGCTCTAAATGGCACAAGGTGGCGGAGGTAGCAAAAACTACTGTGCAGTTGTCACACTCGATGTGAAAAATGCATTTAACTCTGCAGATTGGAGCTGTATTGTTCATGCACTAGCTTCACTGGAGATACCCAGCTTCCTGATTCGGATGATATTGTCTTATTTCAGTGACAGAACACTTATCTGTGATACAGAAGAAGGCACTAAGTCTTATCAGATAACTGGTGGTGTCCCACAAGGTTCCGTACTGGGCCCATTACTGTGGAATGACATGTACGATGGCATCCTGCGGATTAATAAACCCAGTGGTGTGGAGATAGTTGGGTATACTGATGACGTAGCTATCGTCGTAGTAGCAAAGACGCTAAGTGATATCGCATCAAAAGTCGAGAGAACTGTGGCAGCTTCAAGAAGTTGGCTTAGGCAGAACCATCTATGCTTGACAGAGCGTAAAACCGAGCTGGTACTCATGAGCTCCAGGAAGAAGGTTGAAAATCTGTCAATGAGGATCGGGAAACACATCATTGAATCGAGGCATTATATCAAGTACCAGGGAGTACTACTGGACCACCGTCTGTGTTTTAAATTCCATCTAATCGAGTCAGCTAAAAAAGCAGCTGCCACAACACAATAGTTGGCATGGATTCTCCCAAACGTATGTGGACCCAGACAGCAAATACGCGTTTTACTAGGTTCGATGAGTAAATCTGTACTGCTTTATGCGGCTCCGATTTGGACTGGGCTCTCGCAACTATGTCATGCTTGCGAAGAATAAAGAGTGCACACAGAGTTGCGAACCTGAGGATCTGTGGAGCCTATCGGACAGTTGCAGATGATGCGGCGGGCGTACTTGCAGGTAGACTTCCGATTGATTTGGAAGCCCTGGTTGCAAGGGATATATACCTTGCCCGAGCAACTTCCCATAGAAATAGCCGTTTGGAGATCAGAAGCAGGTACCTAAACATATGGCAGCACAGGTGGAGCAGTGCAGAACCACGAAGGTTTCATCACCTCATCCCCAATATAGCGGATTAGCTAAAGAGGAGCGGCGGGGCGTTGGTTTCGAATTTACCCTATTCGCTTTAACAAAACTCAACGATGGAATTCTCATATTTACGACTTGCTCCCGCCCTTAAATAACAGACTCAATGTAACTAAAGTCCTCCAAACTTAACTGCAACCCAATCTCATTAATGCGAGTTACCAAATCACTACTCCTCTCAAAAATTAAATACGGTTTATTTATTTATGGGTACTCTCCAAAAACTCACTTAAACAAAATTAAAACAATAATATATACAGCCATTAAACGAAGTATAGGTGCCTTCCCGACCACTTAAACCAACTCTTTGCTTTATGAAAGCAATATGTAGCCACTCGAATTTGAACGTGATTTTCTTTCGCAAAATATGTTTAAGTCTCTCCTTAACTGCAAGGACTCCCCCTTACCAACCATTGTCAAATCCTTCACCAATTTTAAAAGATTTCGAAACTACAAGCTAAAACCTGCCATTCTCAGAATAATCATGACAAGCTCTGACTTGGACATCCCCAAAGCCACCATAAAATAACTTAACTCTTATTGTAAATACCCTGCATGGCATCTCAATTCACACCACATTAATATAAATTTAAAAAAAACTCAACCCCCACTGAAGTCTATCAGAATCTTTTCTTGAAATCACCAACCTACTCAATGACCACCAAATTGTTTACACGGGCGCTTCAAAATTGATAATAACGTTGGATAAAGTATAACCACCCAAACAAATACACTTGAAATCTCTTCATTACCCTCTCATACATCGATTTTTTCAGCCGAGATGATCGCTATTTTTGAAGCCTTCGTACTGATCAAAAACACTAGAAGTAAAACTGCAATATGCTCCGACTCACTCTCTGCAATAAACTGCATTAAAAATATCAATAACTCCAATATTTACGGGATCAAAATCAGGAATTCTCTTATAGAGAATAAAAACATAATTTTGATCTTGACACCAGGACACGTCAACATTTCAAGGAACGAGCTAGCAGATAAATCTGCCAAATACGCTTGTACCGCTCCTACAATTTGCACGACAAATTACAGCCAGAGCGACATCTCAGAAATGCTGAAAGACAACATGAAGGTTAGAAGAGAAAGTATCATTGATAATACCTCCCAATGGTACAGAATGGTAAACGTAAACAAAATAACGTTGCACAATTATGCAACATATACCAGTATGGGCTTATCTCGTCTAGACATGATAAAATTCATACGACTCAGGCTTGGCCATAGCAAATTAACACACAGTCGTATATTTGACAGAACAATTTCCTCAATATGCCAGTCCTGCAACAATAATCACCCGCTCACAATAAACCACATCCTCAAAGAGTGCCATAAATTTGACGCGGACAAAAGACAAATCTTTGGCTCTTCTAATCCTATTACCCTAATCAGTAACCCTTCCCTCAACAACATAAAACTAATCATTTCTAATTAAAAAAAAAAACCAAATTATATCAATTATTATCAGTTAAAATACAATTGTTCACTATTTACACATTATCTGTAGATTCACTTGCCTTACTTTTTACTTACTTTATATTATAGTTATACTTACATATTTTTACTATTATCTTATTATTATTAATATTACCTTATCAGTATTCTGTAATTAGTTAAAATACTCCATACTTATATACTTCATTGTAATAATTTCCATATCACCGCCTGAGCCGATAGCCATTGATGCTAGTGCTTGTAATTTTAATTATAAGCCAACTTCATATAAATAAATAAATTTTTAAAGTCGCAAACAAAAAATAGAACAAGAATTTTTTTAATTTTGATATACGCGCCCAAAAGAACAAATAAACCGATCCACTGACAAAAAAAGTTCATCAATACATATTCATAACCTGTAAAAAATGTTCCAACGTACAGTGTAAAAATAAAGGAAAGTTTTGCTGTTTTTCTTTATTGTTTTCGTTTTTATGATTTGATAAAGTATGTATATGTATAGAAATAGTCAAATAGCAGAAAAACAAAAAAAAAAAACCAGAAAAAAGGCTATCATTGGCTATGCCAAAGATGTAATACTCTTCACGCTCCTCCGAGTTGCATCCAACCTTCCTTTCTTAGCATCACATCAGTTTGTGTGGCAATTTTATTGTACTTTTATTATTTACTAGCGTAGCCCGGCGCGCTTTGCTGCAGCTCCGTCGTGATAATCAATAGCCTTAAACACGAAACGCAAACAAAGCAAAGCACAAACAACGAAACGCACTGTCTCCTGCTTGTCCCACTCTTAATGAACATCAAATACAGAAAAGAAGAGCGCAAAAAGTGCGTACTAAGACAGAAAAAATAGAAGTATAAGAACAACCAAAGCATTAAAAACGAAAATACGTACAAAACTTTTTGTTTGGTCTTGCAGTGGTTTTCAATAAACTTAATACTTAAAAATAGTATATTAAAAGTTAAAAACTGAAAAAAATAAGTATGCAACTCTTTTCATAAGGATTCATTTGTCATTTAAAAAAAAAATATTTAAATCGGCTTAGTATAGTGGGCGCTAGATAAAAAAATGTTACAAATTTGGTAAAAAAGTGCTTTTATCTCGACAACAGCGCCACCTACCGGGTCCAACAGATGCATAAACCATCTTGGTGACCACATAAGTAAAACAAAAAAAATCGAAATTGGTCTAGACGTTTAGAAGCAAAACAGTCACAAAATTTTGTACACTCAAATTATATATATAAAGATACGTTTCTCATTTAATTTGGGTTTGTATGGGAGGTACACCTCCTGGTAATGCTAGGATCATTAAATTTACACGGTTGATGGATATAGATCACAAACTTATAGTGTCCAAATTTCAGTTCGATATGTGAAAAAACAAAAAACTTTTTTTAACAAGAACATTAACTTAAATAGTGGTTTGTATGGGAGGTACCCCCCCTAGTGGTCCGATTCGGCTGATTCCGACATATGTGCTGCGTATGGTAAAAAGAAACCTATATGCAGCTCTCTAACCCAAAAACTGAGGGACTAGTTTGCATACATACAGACAGACAGACGGACATACGGACAGACGGATATGGCTAAATCAACTCGTCTCATCGAGCTGATCACAAATATATATACTTTATGTGGTCTGCGATGTCTCCTTCAGTGTGTTACAAACTTCATGACGAACTTATAATACTATTCACTCCAGTGAAGAGTATAAAATTATATTATATATAAATTGACTTGCAAGAACTGGGAATTGAATCTATGACCTATGAACGACTGCTATTGTCCGAAGTGGTCTTAGAAGCGACATAGTGTTTTTTTGAGGTATTGCATTTAATTTTTGTTTGGTTTATTGTATTGTTTATTTGTTAGAAAAAACGAGACAACAAAATTTTTTTTTACTCTTCAAGCGTATATAAAAATTCACCCACTCACACACAGAAAAATAAGAAAAATTGAAATAATGCACACACACACCCAAAAAATAGTAAACATGGACACACACAAAGACAAAAATATCAAAATATCTCCGCGTGGAATCAACTCAAAAAATGATAACTTTATTTGTTACTTTAATTATTTCAATTATTTACTCTTAACACAGGCAATGATGGGAGAAATAAGATATGAAGAGTAGGCGCGCGTAGGTTAGATCTAGGCAGGTCCCGATCAGATTTAAATATAAAAAGTCGAAATTTCCCACTTTTCCGGTGGATTTTCCGTTGTCAAGCAATACGGAAGAAGGAATTTTCTTCTACGAAAATTTATTTATTTATTTGTATTTATTCCAATTGGCCTATAACAAACACAACAAAGGAAAATTCAGTCAAATAGGGCAAGCAATACGCTTTCAAAAGAAAAGATAATTTTCAATTTTAGTCACATTTTTGAATGCCCCTCCCCCCTTGTTGAGATAAGCGCAGCACGACAGCCTCTTACAGGCTTCACCACATACTATATTTTCAGAATATATAAATTACTTAGCGCTACAACTTTTGTGTCACGAGTTTTTTTGATAGTTCAAGTTTCAATGGCTTCTATTTATGTCCAAGCACTAATTTAACACACAATTAATTTGATATCAAAACATCCACACATTTCATATAAATAAAACTAGAAATATATATTTAAACCAAACGACTTCAATAATACATAAATTATTTTTTACCATTATTAATTGGCACTGCAACGATATCTCGCACGCACGCACGCATGAAATCTTTGTCTGGCTTTTGCTTTTTTTGTATTGTTATGATGTTTCTGATATTTCTGTGCGTCTAGTTTCCTGAATCGACAATTTCTTGTATTTAACATTTAAATATCATTAAATTAAATTAAATTAAATTAAACTAATATCTTTTATATAAAATTTGATCATTATTATTATTATTATTATCTTGGGGGAAGATGCACTGCGACGTATGAGATCTATTGTGCCCCCTTCATGGACTTAGAGTGTTTCTCCTAGCCCAATTCCCTTGATAAATTATAGTATTATTTCTACTTAACAAAGTTTGAATTCGCCCTCGGTTAACATGAATTCCCCAAGGTGTTTCCTTCTCTTGTGCATCAGGCCAGGACAAAATTTGATCATTATTTATCAATAATTATATTTTTGATTCGGTTTCGTACTGGAATTCGTAGGATTCGGATTTTCTTTTGGATTCGATTACCACGAATAATTCTAGAATCCGGATCTTCGAATCGGAATCCAAGGATTCGTGCATCACAAACAGCCACGCATATGCCTATAATGCAATTTACAATATTTATGCATGACGTAAACTATTTATTACTACTCTAAAAATTACTATTCAATATAAATAACAACAATGTGTTCGTTTATTGATGATTGTGGAATGGTGAGGTGTGCACTTTGAAGTATTATTTTGTTAAGACAAGCTGATTCTTTTTTAATATTGTTAGAGGAGGAAATTTTTTGATCAAAATAACTAGTTTACATCTTGAGATTTCCAATCAGCTGAATCAATTTTAAATATATTGAATCATCAATATTAACAAAATCTTATTTCATGTGGGGTGCGATGTCTTCTTCTGTGGATTACAAACTTCATGACAAACTTATAACACTATTCACTCGCGTGAAGAGTGTAAAAACGAGCTCAATATACTTCACAAGGAAGCGTAAAGAATTTCACCTACCCATCTACTCTTCGAACCTAAACATCGAATAAATCCCATGGGTAAATGATATTAGATATCTGGGAATTCATCTTGATAAAAAACCTTGCTTCAACATGCATATTGTAAAAATTCTCGACAATGTAAATAAAACTATACTTGCACTATATTCCATTATTAAACGAAGATCCAAGTTGTCGACCAAAAATAAACTACTGATACACAAATCAATTTTTGCCCCCATTATACTATATGGTTCTGAAGTTTGGGGAGTGGGCTTAAAAACGCACAAAAGTAAATTACAAACTGCGCAAAATAGGGTGTCAAAAATAGTGCTCAACATTCCATTTTATAATTCAACATCCAGGAGGCTCTTCGAAACAAATGTATATATGATCCAAGATCAAATATTACGCGCAAAAATTAACTTTAACATAGGAAAATATCAAAATGCACAATGATTGTGCTACTTAACATACTAACTACCTTCCTAGTATTATTAAGTACTGACCACATCCTAGTCAAAATTGTTTAAGGTTTCCCAATTTTTCCTATTATCAACCAAAATTAAAACAAAACATATATACAATACATATACAAGTAAATGTACAGTAGATACCATACTAATCTCAGAAATATGGCGTTTAAAAACGACATAGCTCTGCGCGGAATTATGACGTTTAAAAATGACATAACTCCGTGCGGAAATATGTCGTTTGTAGAGCGGTGGAGACATGTCGTCGGAGAAATGTCGTTACCCCAATTTTTTGTACATAAAAGGATTTTATACCATGTACCTGTTGCTGATTCACCATTCAAACATGGCGTTGCCAACAAGCGGTTCTTCATGGTACCAGCCAAAACATAATGCAGTGTTACGCTTATGTATGTATTTTATGAAAAGCTATCAGTCCACGCGTCCGACGTGATAGTATTTCCATTTCCATTAATTAACGCCACTTCCTACTTTACAGAAGACAGGCCGTTATTGTACAGGTCCGAGACATTCCACTTGAAATCTCTTCATTACCCTCTCATACATCGATTTTTTCAGCCGAGATGATCGCTATTTTTGAAGCCTTCGCACTGATCAAAAACACTAGAAGTAAAACTGCAATATGCTCCGACTCACTCTCTGCAATAAACTGCATTAAAAATATCAATAACTCCAATATTTACGGGATCAAAATCAGGAATTCTCTTATAGAGAATAAAAACATAATTTTGATCTTGACACCAGGACACGTCAACATTTCAAGGAACGAGCTAGCAGATAAATCTGCCAAATACGCTTGTACCGCTCCTACAATTTGAACGACAAATTACAGCCAGAGCGACATCTCAGAAATGCTGAAAGACAACATGAAGGTTAGAAGAGAAAGTATCATTGATAATACCTCCCAATGGTACAGAATGGTAAACGTAAACAAAATAACGTTGCACAATTATGCAACATATACCAGTATGGGCTTATCTCGTCTAGACATGATAAAATTCATACGACTCAGGCTTGGCCATAGCAAATTAACACACAGTCGTATATTTGACAGAACAATTTCCTCAATATGCCAGTCCTGCAACAATAATCACCCGCTCACAATAAACCACATCCTCAAAGAGTGCCATAAATTTGACGCGGACAGAAGACAAATCTTTGGCTCTTCTAATCCTATTACCCTAATCAGTAACCCTTCCCTCAACAACATAAAACTAATCATTTCTAATTAAAAAAAAAAAACAAATTATATCAATTATTATCAGGTAAAATACAATTGTCCACTATTTACACATTATCTGTAGATTCACTTGCCTTACTTTTTACTTACTTTATATTATAGTTATACTTACATATTTTTACTATTATCTTATTATTATTAATATTACCTTATCAGTATTCTGTAATTAGTTAAAATACTCCATACTTATATACTTCATTGTAATAATTTCCATATCACCGCCTGAGCCGATAGCCATTGATGCTAGTGCTTGTAATTTTAATTATAAGCCAACTTCATATAAATAAATAAATTTTTAAAGTCGCAAACAAAAAATAGAACAAGAATTTTTTTAATTTTGATATACGCGCCCAAAAGAACAAATAAACCGATCCACTGACAAAAAAAGTTCATCAATACATATTCATAATCTGTAAAAAATGTTCCAACGTACAGTGTAAAAATAAAGGAAAGTTTTGCTGTTTTTCTTTATTGTTTTCGTTTTTATGATTTGATAAAGTATGTATATGTATAGAAATAGTCAAATAGCAGAAAAACAAAAAAAAAAAACCAGAAAAAAGGCTATCATTGGCTATGCCAAAGATGTAATACTCTTCACGCTCCTCCGAGTTGCATCCAACCTTCCTTTCTTAGCATCACATCAGTTTGTGTGGCAATTCTATTGTACTTTTATTATTTACTAGCGTAGCCCGGCGCGCTTTGCTGCAGCTCCGTCGTGATAATCAATAGCCTTAAACACGAAACGCAAACAAAGCAAAGCACAAACAACGAAACGCACTGTCTCCTGCTTGTCCCACTCTTAATGAACATCAAATACAGAAACGAAGAGCGCAAAAAGTGCGTACTAAGACAGAAAAAAGAAGTATAAGAACAACCAAAGCATTAAAAACGAAAATACGTACAAAACTTTTTGTTTGGTCTTGCAGTGGTTTTCAATAAACTTAATACTTAAAAATAGTATATTAAAAGTTAAAAACTGAAAAAAATAAGTATGCAACTCTTTTCATAAGGATTCATTTGTCATTTAAAAAAAAAAATATTTAAATCGGCTTAGTATAGTGGGCGCTAGATAAAAAAATGTTACAAATTTGGTAAAAAAGTGCTTTTATCTCGACAACAGCGCCACCTACCGGGTCCAACAGATGCATAAACCATCTTGGTGACCACATAAGTAAAACAAAAAAAATCGAAATTGGTCTAGACGTTTAGAAGCAAAACAGTCACAAAATTTTGTACACTCAAATTATATATATAAAGATACGTTTCTCATTTAATTTGGGTTTGTATGGAAGGTACACCTCCTGGTAATGCTAGGATCATTAAATTTACACGGTTGATGGATATAGATCACAAACTTATAGTGTCCAAATTTCAGTTCGATATGTGAAAAAACAAAAAACTTTTTTTAACAAGAACATTAACTTAAATAGTGGTTTGTATGGGAGGTACCCCCCCTAGTGGTCCGATTCGGCTGATTCCGACATATGTGCTGCGTATGGTAAAAAGAAACCTATATGCAGCTCTCTAACCCAAAAACTGAGGGACTAGTTTGCATACATACAGACAGACAGACGGACATACGGACAGACGGATATGGCTAAATCAACTCGTCTCATCGAGCTGATCACAAATATATATACTTTATGTGGTCTGCGATGTCTCCTTCAGTGTGTTACAAACTTCATGACGAACTTATAATACTATTCACTCCCGTGAAGAGTATAAAAATTATATTGAATGATCGTTTTTGTAAAGGTTAGTTTTTGGTGGGATATTCATAAATTGTATATTTGTGTGTGGATTTTGTATTTCTATTTTAAACATCATGTTTCAAAAAAAATAATAATAATCAAATAGCGAGAAATAAAAAAAAAGAAATTGACTTGCAAGAACTGGGAATTGAACCTATGACCTATGAACGACTGCTATTGTCCGAAGTGGTCTTAGAAGCGACATAGTGTTTTTTTGAGGTATTGCATTTAATTTTTGTTTGGTTTATTGTATTGTTTATTTGTTAGAAAAAACGAGACAACAAAATTTTTTTTTACTCTTCAAGCGTATATAAAAATTCACCCACTCACACACAGAAAAATAAGAAAAATTGAAATAATGCACACACACACCCAAAAAATAGTAAACATGGACACACACAAAGACAAAAATATCAAAATATCTCCGCGTGGAATCAACTCAAAAAATGATAACTTTATTTGTTACTTTAATTATTTCAATTATTTACTCTTAACACAGGCAATGATGGGAGAAATAAGATATGAAGAGTTGGCGCGCGTAGGTTAGATCTAGGCAGGTCCCGATCAGATTTAAATATAAAAAGTCGAAATTTCCCACTTTTCCGGTGGATTTTCCGTTGTCAAGCAATACGGAAGAAGGAATTTTCTTCTACGAAAATTTATTTATTTATTTGTATTTATTCCAATTGGCCTATAACAAACACAACAAAGGAAAATTCAGTCAAATAGGGCAAGCAATACGCTTTCAAAAGAAAAGATAATTTTCAATTTTAGTCACATTTTTGAATGCCCCTCCCCCCTTGTTGAGATAAGCGCAGCACGACAGCCTCTTACAGGCTTCACCACATACTATATTTTCAGAATATATAAATTACTTAGCGCTACAACTTTTGTGTCACGAGTTTTTTTGATAGTTCAAGTTTCAATGGCTTCTATTTATGTCCAAGCACTAATTTAACACACAATTAATTTGATATCAAAACATCCACACATTTCATATAAATAAAACTAGAAATATATATTTAAACCAAACGACTTCAATAATACATAAATTATTTTTTACCATTATTAATTGGCACTGCAACGATATCTCGCACGCACGCACGCATGAAATCTTTGTCTGGCTTTTGCTTTTTTTGTATTGTTATGATGTTTCTGATATTTCTGTGCGTCTAGTTTCCTGAATCGACAATTTCTTGTATTTAACATTTAAATATCATTAAATTAAATTAAATTAAACTAATATCTTTTATATAAAATTTGATCATTATTATTATTATTATTATCTTGGGGGAAGATGCACTGCGCCGTATGAGATCTATTGTGCCCCCTTCATGGACTTAGAGTGTTTCTCCTAGCCCAATTCTCTTGATAAATTATAATATTATTTCTACTTAACAAAGTTTGAATTCGCCCTCGGTTAACATGAATTCCCCAAGGTGTTTCCTTCTCTTGTGCATCAGGCCAGGACAAAATTTGATCATTATTTATCAATAATTATATTTTTGATTCGGTTTCGTACTGGAATTCGTAGGATTCGGATTTTCTTTTGGATTCGATTACCACGAATAATTCTAGAATCCGGATTTTCGAATCGGAATCCAAGGATTCGTGCATCACAAACAGCCACGCATATGCCTATAATGCAATTTACAATATTTATGCATGACGTAAACTATTTATTACTACTCTAAAAATTACTATTCAATATAAATAACAACAATGTGTTCGTTTATTGATGATTGTGGAATGGTGAGGTGTGCACTTTGAAGTATTATTTTGTTAAGACAAGCTGATTCTTTTTTAATATTGTTAGAGGAGGAAATTTTTTGATCAAAATAACTAGTTTACATCTTGAGATTTCCAATCAGCTGAATCAATTTTAAATATATTGAATCATCAATATTAACAAAATCTTATTTCATGTGGGGTGCGATGTCTTCTTCTGTGGATTACAAACTTCATGACAAACTTATAACACTATTCACTCGCGTGAAGAGTGTAAAAACAAGCTCAATATACTTCACAAGGAAGCGTAAAGAATTTCACCTACCCATCTACTCTTCGAACCTAAACATCGAATAAATCCCATGGGTAAATGATATTAGATATCTGGGAATTCATCTTGATAAAAAACCTTGCTTCAACATGCATATTGTAAAAATTCTCGACAATGTAAATAAAACTATACTTGCACTATATTCCATTATTAAACGAAGATCCAAGTTGTCGACCAAAAATAAACTACTGATACACAAATCAATTTTTGCCCCCATTATACTATATGGTTCTGAAGTTTGGGGAGTGGGCTTAAAAACGCACAAAAGTAAATTACAAACTGCGCAAAATAAGGTGTCAAAAATAGTGCTCAACGTTCCATTTTATAATTCAACATCCAGGAGGCTCTTCGAAACAAATGTATATATGATCCAAGATCAAATATTACGCGCAAAAATTAACTTTAACATAGGAAAATATCAAAATGCACAATGATTGTGCTACTTAACATACTAACTACCTTCCTAGTATTATTAAGTACTGACCACATCCTAGTCAAAATTGTTTAAGGTTTCCCAATTTTTCCTATTATCAACCAAAATTAAAACAAAACATATATACAATACATATACAAGTAAATGTACAGTAGATACCATACTAATCTCAGAAATATGGCGTTTAAAAACGACATAGCTCTGCGCGGAATTATGACGTTTAAAAATGACATAACTCCGCGCGGAGATATGTCGTTTGTAGAGCGGTGGAGACATGTCGTCGGAGAAATGTCGTTACCCCAATTTTTTGTACATAAAAGGATTTTATACCATGTACCTGTTGCTGATTCACCATTCAAACATTGCGTTGCCAACAAGCGGTTCTTCATGGTACCAGCCATAACATAATGCAGTGTTACGCTTATGTATGTATTTTATGAAAAGCTATCAGTCCACGCGTCCGACGTGATAGTATTTCCATTAATTAACGCCACTTCCTACTTTACAGAAGACAGGCCGTTATTGTACAGGTCCGAGACATTCCAGGATGCCATTGTTGGATGAGGTAACAGTTGGTTGACGTTAACATTGGAATCGCTGACAATGCAGAATGGTCGACAATTTTCAACTGCCCACTTCGTCATAGCCCTTGTCATTGATGCTTTCGTATCAGCATTTATAGCCGTTTCAGGAACGTTTCAATTTGATTTGATTTCCTTGTAGCACTTATGACGAACTAAATTTCATGTTGCATTGGTTTATTTTAGTACAGCATAGCAAGTTCTGCATACCACGAAATTGGGTATGTCCATGTTGTCCTCTCCAATTGCATGACTAAAAGCATTCTTATGTTAGATTTTATTGCGTTCAATACACTTGCAAACTTGGCAGGCGAACTAAACCTTCAGTACGAAACTATTTACAAAATATATTCACGTTATAAGAAATTGCAGAGCTGGAATTACTATCCATTTTACTCAAAGGAATTTATTTTATGATTTTGATTTTTTTAATTTTATGTCACTATCAAATCACTTTAAAATCAAAAACAAGTACTGAAAACAATGACCTACACTCTTAGACTCTTAAACTATTTTTATTTATCTATTTATTTTTCGCAGTCCTGCTACTGTCAACAATGCTGCTACTGTTGCTACTGTGAATACTTTTGATACTATTTTGCGCCTCATTTCCCCTCACTGAAATCACGTGCTTAAAACAATAACCCACGTCCACATCAAAATCAAATAGATAAACCGATACATACACATTATTGAAGCAGCGACGACAAGCAACGGGCTCATCGAAATCAAATAGATACATACACACAGTTGCGAACAAAAATCGTCTTGTGTCGACCCATTTCTGAAGACAGTAGACGATAGAATACTTTTCTAACAGTATCAAGCAGTATCATAGCCGAAGACAGTAGACGACATGTTAGTGTTGAACCGACTCCGTTACAAAAACTCTAGTGTTGTGGTATGATACTTTTGAAAAACGCAAATGACTCAGTGTCATGGTGTGGGTAATTTTATAGCCGTTTATACAGGGCCATGATGCGAGTCTCTCATGATGCGACCAATGACTCGCATCACAATCGACAACAACCACAAGGAAAATGACGTCATTTAGGGGTTGTTGTTGTAGAATGTGATGCGCGTCTGTGTCGCATCACACATTGATACGTCTTTGATGCAGACCAGGGCTGTCTGATAGTGTGGCCAAGTTTTTTGCCATTTCCGGATAGATATTGTCAGCTTTCTTCTCTTTTTGTGTTTTAAATTTGTATTAAAACGTTATTTACTGTCTCCTAATTCAACAAACGTTTTCTTCTTCTTATGCACATTCAAAACAAAAAACAGTTTTAAATTATACGAAATGGCTTGTCTAAACACCAAAGCGTATCATCGTGATGCAGGGCCTGTCTAAATCGACTATAAGTGTAGACTGTTAACAAAATTTAGAGTTGGATCGTGACACGCTCTAGTTTGAGTTAGTATGAAAATGAATGCTGAAGGAAGCACAACATGCTCTGACAGTATTTAGTTGCTAGAAATTCAAATTCATTAGTTGAATTCCAAATAACGTATCCGGAATTTAATTTCTTTGATAGTAAGGAAATACGAGAGCTAGTTGATTTATTATTTTTTGGCCTTAAAGTGTTTTTAGCGATTTATAAAAATGACTAAGTTAGTTTCTAGTAAAATATGGACTTATTTTATGCTTAGCTGAACGAGCTAGATGCAAGCTTTGTGAAAATGAATTTTCTCGAAAAGGAAGAACTACAACAGCTATGAGGAATCATTTGAAGTCAATGCATAAAACCGACTTTTTGAAATTGGAAAAATTTGTAAAAGTAAACAGGATGCAATTAACAATCTTGTACTTCCATCAACTTCCCACCAAAGTGTTAAATCTGTCTTTAAACAAATATCGCTTCCTGAATGTCTAGAAAAAACGCAACAGTGGAATAATAAGTCTCATAAATCGTTGGAAGTTGATTAATTAATAAGTGAAATAATTGCGGTAGACGACTTGCCATTTAGTTTTGTAGAATGTGTTGGGTTCGTAAGACTAGTAAAGCACTTGCATCCATCGTATAACTTAAAGTCTCGTCAGTATTTTACTTCATTTATTTGTGAAGAATTATATGGCAAAGTAAGCCAGAAAATCTTAGAATTGCTGAAGTCCTTTGAGAAAATGTCATTTACTAGTGACATCTGGTCCGATTCTTGTTCTAGAGTTTCGCTACTGAGTTTCACTTGTCATGGGATTACAGAAGATTTCGAAAGAAAAATTATAATGTTCAATGACAGCCGCCATACCGCTCATAAACTTGAAGGCATCTTGACGGCAAGGGAGACACCTTAAGAAAAATTGAAATGCTTAGTTCGGGACGCTGGTGCAAACATAAGAAGTGTTTTTCCCTATTAAATGTTCATCATATCGACTGTGCTGCACATAAGATTCAAAACGTAGTAAAAGAAGAACTGAAATCTCAAGAATCTGTCACGGGAAAATGCAAAAAGATGGCAACACATTTTCATCTTTCAAATGCTGCTCAAGACGAGCTAAAAAATTTGCAGAAGAGGCTTAATCAAACACCCCTCAAGGTAATACAAGAGTGTGCTACCAGATGGAACAGCACCTTTTATATTTTTGAAAGTCAATGAGCCTTTATGTCTTTACGCATCCACAAAAAATAAAATTCCCCAACTAACTTCTAAAGACGGGATGCTCATTGAAAAACTCAGTTTACTAAGACCATTTGAAGAAGCAACCAAAGAATTAAGTGAGGCCAATGTTCCTGTATCATCAGTAATTCTTTTTATTACTACTTTGGAAAGAGTTCTGGACAAACTTGACTCATCCGATGAACACATTGGTGGCACGACAGCTGTTTTGAAAGAGAAGCCCAATTGTAAATTTTGAGTATTAGTAAATGAAATATTGTATATAACGGCAACTTTCTTCTTGTACTAGCGTGTATTTTGTTGTTGTAGGCTTAACTTTCATAGATCTGCCAAATGACGCATTCGATGCATGTTTGGAAGCATTGTTTTTGCTTCGATAATTGCTTTGGGTTTCGCAACTGCATTCGATGACAGGATAAAATTGTTCCATTGCTTTATATGCATTTTTTTTAAATTTGCTTTCTATCTTCTGTTTCCGTTTCAGGGTGAAAAACTTTTGCGGATCCGCAGGCGAAAGTATTACAGCGGACTCCAACATTTTGCACATGAGATTTTACGCCGAGCAAATTGCAATTAATTCGACATTCGCTATTTTGTACACAGCGTTCAGGGATCGCGGCTCAACAGGTAAGTTCTGCAAAACCTAACCAAATCAAAGAAAGCTCATCATAAGCGAAGTAAAATAGCTGATGAAATTATAGCCGTGTAAAGTAAACTAGAGAAAATACAGTGAAAATATAGTGACAAAAAACAATTTTTGGACCATTTTCGAAAAAAACAACAATTTTTGAAAGTTTTTATGATTCTCTATTAAGATTTAACAATTTTTCGTCATTTTGGCCCAAAGAGATTTTTTTTCGTTATTCAACGTTCGCTCACAAAGAGAGATCTCTTCTTATTTTAAAATTTTACATATCCAACAACAAATTGTGTAATTTTGTTGATATGTATTAGAGATCTGCGTCAATTAGCTCACAACTTAAGTCCAATAGAATGAACTCGAATTGAATTGAATTGAGTGAGAGCGAGACACGAAATGAATGAATATGTATGCGACTGTGTTTTGAGTTCGAAAGCAGTCGGCATTCTGTGAAATGAGTTAGAAAGAATTAGCGTGCAAAACGAAATAAAAACTTCAGCACAGCCGAATACATTCGAATGTCGCTATGCCCACATTAACCTTGTTTATACGATGCTCACATCGATTCTGCGAGTTTCAATATAACGAATATCGATTTTGGTGTTTATGTTTATAAGAGGCAGTCGACATTAAATTAAATCGATTTTGGTTTGTTTTCATTATGTCAGAGTAGCCATTCAGAAAAATAATGTAATTTTCTCAAAAGAATTAGCTATTTTTATACTCATCACGGGAGTGAATAGTATTATAAGTTTGTCATGAAGTTTGTAACACACAGAAGGAGACATCGCAGACCACATAAATTATATATATTTGTGATCAGCTCGATGAGACGAGTTGATTTAGCCATGTCCGTCTGTCCATCTGTCTGTCTGTATATATGCAAACTAGTCCCTCAGTTTTTGAGCTAGAGAGCTGAATTTTGCACATAGGTTTCTTTTTACCATACGCAGCATATATGTCGGAATCAGCCGAATCGGTCTAATAGGGGGGGTGCCTCCCAAACAAACACCACCTTTAAAATAATGTTTTTATTAAAACAAGATTTTTGTTTTTTAACATAAGGATCTGAGAATTGTACACGATAAGTGTGTAATCTATGGCCATCAATCATGTAAATTTTATGATCCTAGGGCTACCAGGAGTGGTACCTCCCATACAAACCCAAATAAAATGGCAAACTTCTTTACATAGTATAAAGCAAAGTCGAAATTTCAAGAAGTTAGAATACTGATTACTTCTAAACCACGCAACGTATTTTGATACGGTTTTCACTTTTAATTAAAGAATTTCCTTGGAAAAGTTTGCATGTACATAAATAATTGATTCAATAATAAAAGTAATTATGATTATTATCATTAATTATCCATATTTGTCATTCACTAAAGACAGCAATACTAAGTTTGACATTCACCAAAACAGGTATTTGTAATTCACTACAACATCAAACAGCTCTTTTTGGTTCACAAAACAGTTCAAAAAGTAGTTCTTTCCCCATTTACCAATACTGTATTTTGATAATTTCACAGGTTGGCTTTGCGGACGAGTCCTGTTTTGTTCGCTTATAAAATTAATATAGTTGTAATAGTGTTATAATTTATGGAAAAAGCATTTACTGCTACTACAATATTGCAGCTTTTCATTCTTTACACAGCAAAGTTTCTTCAAATATGATTTTAGAATTAAGTTAAAGTAATTATTATTATCATTTAAGCCATACTATAAGGTAAAGAAAACATTTGTTTACTTGCAATATAAGGGAAAAATGTCACATACCACCGATCAAATGTCAGCAATCATGTCACTTATATCAGTGATTTCAGGGATAAAGATGGGCGGGGGTTTGATGCCCGTAGTCTTTTTTACTTTTTTCTGGGTATTCACATCAGAATCAGACACGTCTTCATCCATGTTATCTTAGTACTCCACTGTGTCAGCTAGCAGCTCATAACGATTGGCTCTAGAATTGGAAAAGAATTGGTTATCCTTAGATATTCCGGGGAGATGCTTCTGGTGAGGTATTTTTCTTTTGACTTCTACTTCTTCAGTATGAAAAAATCGTCCCTCGAGTACACTTGACACAGAATTGCTATCGATACTGGCTTGAACCTTCTGTTTCTTGCATGGCGTAGAATTTTTTCCCCATTTAAACTACCGTTGGTTGGAATAGCCTTTTGCCATTCCACTTTTGTTTTTGGTGGAGATTCCATACTGGCGTCGTCGTCACTCACAGCGACGCCAGCAGCAGTATAGTGAATTATAGTCAAAAGAGTTATTATCAAAAGAAAACAAAACAAAAATACAGATTATGTGCTGTTATCAAGATAAAGTCAAGTGCTTGGTTGGACCAAACAGAAAAAAAAAAGAAAACAAATAGCACTCCAAAAGAGAAGTGTAAATATAACTGTAAATCGATAAATCGACGACCGACGAACTTATAAAATTCCCGCAGACACGTCCGCTCTCGAAGAGTGTATGATCGCAACTCATTTCTTAAGATGAAATTTATATTTGGCGATGTACCACCTTTCCTAAAATTTACTATTTGTGTCTCTTTTGTGTTGACAGTTAACTGATTCCTCTCACAATATTTATCTAAACCGACTAAAATTTTTCGCAGTATCACTGCCGAGCGGGCGAGAGACACAGCGTCGTCTGCAAACAGCAGTACGATTAAATTATTTATATTATCAATGTTAACCCCGTTCAAGCCCCGAACCACCTCTGTGATTGGGACTTTGTTTGATACAGTATTCTCCTGCTTTATTATGAATGAGGCATGCGCGTATTTCGATTGTATTATGTGTATGAATCTCGCACCTACAGATAATGCATATAGTTTTTGCCATAATGCCACGCAGGAAATATATAAAAAATCCATAGACGGATGATTTTTTTAGACGTAGGTGTATCTGTAAAGCTGACTGAAGTATATATATTGTCTATGCAACTTCTTTTTGTCCTGAAGCCATTTTGTGTTTCAGGTATTGCATTGTTATTTTCAGGCCAGGCGGGAAGCATCTGCGCTAAAATTTTTGTACAAATTTTCGAGATGGTGTAGCTCAAAGCTATGCCTCTGTAGTTGGAGGGATTCTGTACGTCACCGCTTTTGTGGAATAACACTTACATGGACTGTGACCAGGATTTTGGGGGTTTTCCATTAAATGAAATATTCTTGAAGAAGGATGCATGTAGTTTGTTTTTACAATTTCTGATGTTAACTTCTGAGAGCGCTATATCTTTATCTAAAATATCGTCATAGGTTCCTAACTAGTTTAGCTTGGTCACAGATTGCGGTGGATAAATTGATGCATAAAATTTTGCTCACTCGTAAACAGAAGTCTTTTGCATTTTTCAATTTTTGTTGTATTGTCATATCATAAGATCTGTTTTTGTTATTTACAAGATTTTTGTATTAACCTTTTTGGGCAATGTAATTAGTTTTATGTTCGTGGCTAAATGAATTCTTTTAACTTGAAAACGTTTTTAAAATGAGTATACATACCATAATGTGCTACTCTTTCAGAAATTTTGCGGGAATTGTCGCTATTGTTTTTAATATATCTCGTGACTCAAAAGTCGTAGCGCCAACAATAAAAAATATTCTGAAAACATGGTTTGTGCTGCAGCGTGTAAGAGGTGGTGCGCTTATGTTCACAAGGGGGGCGAGGCGTTCAAAGAGGTGGCTTAAACGGAAAACTCACTTTTCTTTTGAAAGCATATTGCTTGAGAAGGGATTGTCCAATTTAACTGATTTTTCTTTTGTTGTGTTCGTTATAGGCTAATTAGAAGAATATGGAAGATATTTCGACTTTTTGTATTATTTGTTGATAAGCCGCGTGTGTTTGTGAATACTGTGATCATCATTGCCCCTGGGCCCCCCCGTCCACCCGACCCGGGAACAAACAGATTTGATATACTTGCAACTGACACTCAAGCTAAAAACAGGAAAGTATCACTTAAGCCCATTGACCAATATCCTAATCTCCCAGTTCATGCTCGACCAGATCCTATATTTATATTATTGTCGTCAGCAGACGAAAATAAACCTCTAAGTCAATATTCATGCTTTGCTATCCATAGAGAAATATAACTTATAAGTAAAGATTTTTCCTTCATTTCCGAATTACGTGATGGTAAATTACTACTATTAGCTAACAACTCAAAAGCTGCTGAAAAGTTTATTGCATCCAAGGCTCTCTTTGGAATATGCACAATAATATGCACCTTCCATGAAAACCTTAACACCAGCAAAGGTACTATATTCGCTCCATGCGTAAACAATGTGTCGGATGATGAAATTGTCCGCGAGCTTGCTCCGCAAGGTGTATCCTCAGTCTTCAAATTCACCAAATTAGTGGAAGGCAAACCCAAGCCTACCGGGGTGGTACTAGTCACCTTCAATCCTTACCACCTACCAGATACTCTGGATGTCTCCTGGTACAAGGTTAAAGTGCGCCAATATTACCCTAATCCCATACGCTGTAAGAATTGCCAACTCTTGGGACATACAGCTAAACGCTGCAAAAACACCTCTGTTTGCGTTCAGTGTAATCTGCCGACCCATGCTCCAATAGACTGTACCCGTACTCAATGTGCTAACTGCTCGGAAGATCACCCCTCTCCCTCAAGCAAATGCACGAAATTTATCCAACAAAAAGATATCATAAAGATACAGACACAAAAAAAATGCACAATAAAAGAAGCCAGACAAATCTACAGAAGTCAATACCCTTTGAACACAAGCCCCGCCACCCGCACTTATGCTCAAACGGCATCACAAAACTCTTCTCTGATCAGCAATGCTGACTCTTCCTCTTCCTCTCCATAAACAAATTTAATAAAAACTTCAAACACTTTTACTGTTAATAGCGATAACAAAAACAACAAAACTTCTGTTAAATTAGAATACTCTAAGTATAATAATAATCCAACAACATTTTTCAAAACGAAACTGTATTAGCACAATCTGTGCTTGAAAAAAACAGAACAAACAATAAACCAACAAAAACTTTACAAAACAAAACTGTATCAGCACCTGTGCTTGATAATTCCCTTTCTAAATTCGCAAAATCAAAATCAAATAACACTACAAACAATTAACCAACAACTACGTTACAAAACAAAACAGTATCAGCACCTGTGCCTGATAATTCTCTTTCTATCCCCTCACCTTTACCATCCCATCAAATTCTAATTCCCTCTTCCTCTCTCTATGATATCGAAGTCAGCAGTGATGATGATTTCGTGTTGTCAATGGACAACACCTAATTGTCTTTTTCGCTTCTCCCTCCCCTCCCCCTCTTGGTTCCAAACTGTTGTCAAGTACGTAATGACTGGTCTCATCGCAACTTTGATCATCTTGTGGAACCAAGGGGGAAATATATAACTTCCCTCTCTTGTAGATCTATTACTCTCCCTACTACACTTACTTAATTCTTTTTGTTTTTTTAAATGTATTCTATAGGGTAGCTGATGAATTTTGCTACATTAAGAAACTCAAATAACTTTTTTTTTAGTGTATGGAATTCATTTTTATTTTTTTCAGGTCATTAAATTTTATTAAATATAGCTTAATTAGTTTTAAAAAGAATTGAATTTAAATGCCCCCCTGCTCGTTGACACATGTGCGGCATCTTAGTAAAAAGTTGTTCATTGCTGCTTGGAGAGTTGCGACAGGAATAGCCGCAATTGTTGCCCGAATTGCTTGCTTTAGTTCATCCAAATTTGTCGACTTTGTTTTGTAGACTTCTTGTTTGCATGAACCCCACAAGAAAAAGTCAGGTGCAGTAAGGTCAGGCGACCTGGGGGGCCAACGGAATTGGCAGTTTTTTTAAATAAGTTTATTAGGAAATTTTCGTCGCAACTCTGTCATAACAGGCTTGGCTATGTGAAGCGTTGCTCTATCCTGTTGAAACCACACAGAGTTGAAAGGAATTCTCTTAAGGCGTAGTTCTGGATAGAAAAATTCTTTCAGCATTTTCAAATAACGGTCTCCAGTAACGGTGTGACCATTTTTTTGGTAGCGGCTTTCATCAGCCACCCTGTATATTACAATGGAACATCAATGGTCTACTCAACAACCTCACTGATCTACAAGTGTTAATAAAATAGCACAACCCTACGATTATCTGCCTCCAAGAAACACATATTAAACACAATTTCTCCCCCACAATCATGGTCAACTATTTACATAAAATATTTTTTTAATTTTTCACACAACCTTATAAGCAAACAAGGCATTGCTATCTTAATCAAGAAGGGTATAGATCATGAAATTATACCAATTCAATCTAACATAGCTACTTTGGCCATTGTGATCAACATTGGGCTTAAGATAACAATTTTGAATACATATATTCCACCTCTCAAACATTTTCTAGCTCTGATATCAATAATATTCTTACTCAATTATTATTTCAGGCGACTTTAACGCCTGGAGCCCTTTCTGGGGCTCTACAAGTACAAATGCACGTGGGAAAATTTTAGAAGATGTGATTATATCTGAAAATCTCGTCATTCTGAATGATGGAAGCCCCACCCACTTCTCAACTCACCAAACTTTCACAAACATAGATCTCACCATTTGTTCATCCTCCATTTATCTGCTTATGTCCACTTTCACACTTGATAATCTCTACAGCAGTGATCACTTTCCAATAAAGACATCAATAGCCATAGGCTACACTAATCATAAAGTCTCAATTAGCAGGTTTGTTACTGATAAAGCCAATTGGCCAAAATTTCAAACTCTTCTCGATAAAATGTGCTTGAATTCTTCTCCGCACGATAACATTAACAAAGAATGTTCCACTCTACAGAAAATGATCCGTTCAGCTGCTCACCTGAGCATTCCTCAAAATTCCCCTCGTAGGGCAAAGAAGATGGTCCCGTGGTGGAACCGCAACTTAGCTGAACTCCGTTCCATTAATCAAAAAGCGTGGCACGTATATAAACATACACAAAATTTAGAAAACCTGATACTATATAAAAAGTCGAAGGCAAAATTTAGAAAGCATTGTAGGGAAGAAAAGAAAAAGTCGTTTATAAAACTTACTGAATCCATAAACCCCCTCACCCAGCCCAAAATAATATGGGCTAATATAAAGAAAATAAATGGCTGTTATAATCCTACCAATATAAATCTATTAAACTCCAGTATCGGTATCTTATACGATCCTAAAGAAATAGCAAATGAATTCGCATCTACTTGGTCTAAGTACTCAGATGACTCAAACTTTCATTCTTTTTTTGCCGACCTTAAAACACAAATATTAAATAACCCCTACGTTAACAACAACCCATCACCCATAACTAAGCAAATTGAATCATGTGTCTTGTCTCTCTCCTTGAGCTAGAGTCTACTCTATCTTCAATGAAAGGTAGCACCCCGGGCGTAGATAGAATTACCTATCCTATTATTAAAAACACACCCCTCAGTCTCAAAAATCGCCTTATCCACCTCTACAACATGATACTCATTAAGGGTATTTTTCCACAAAACTGGAAGCTCGCAATCATCATAAAATACCTAAGCCAAACAAACCA
>JBAMAV010001570.1:0-87871 GCA_037043315.1 Amiota communis | reverse complement strand
GTATAAGTGATGTTTTGCAGTCTTCACGGCTGCCTCCCAAAGAACACCGAAGCGCGAAGACCGGGGAGGGATGAAACGCCAATCAATATAATCAATACGACAAAATTCTTGCAACGCTTGCTGGTGCTCGTCACTTTGAAACAGTTGTCTCAATTCTGCTTACTCATTTTTGGCACTAACGAAATTGGTGACATTGTCTGACCAAATTCGTGACGGTCGACATCGCATCAAAATATATCGCTTCTATGCGTTAAAGAACGCTCCAGTTGTCAGGTCCTTGACAAGCTCAAAATGGGCAGCCTTTGTGGCGAAACAAATAAAACGCAGATGTAACACTTTATCGGAGCTTTGTAGCGCACTTCGCTTTTGTGAAAAAGGGGTCCACAAAAATCAATGCCCATAATCATGAACGGATGCGTCAACCTTACACGGCCCTCTGGAAGGTCGGCCATAAGATGATTCATCAGCTGAGGCTTGGCTTTGAAGCATGCGATGCATTTGTTAACCACATTAGAAACCGTTTACGACCGCTAATAGGCCAATACTGCATCCGAATTGAGGCTAGAAGAACGCGAGGCCCAGCGTGCAAATTTCGTTTATGGATATATTTAATTATTGCAACAGTGACGGGATGACGCCTTGGCAATATGATTGGACGCTGAGCGTTGAAATCGAGTGACGAATTGCGGAGACGTCCTCCAACGCGAATCAACCCAAACTTGTCAAAAAAGGGTGACAGTGAGACTATGGAACTGGATGCCTTGACAGCCTTTCCAGCTTGCAATGCTTTGTGTACCCTCTGAATTAATCGCAACATCATTTGAGTGCCTTGATATACGCATGCAGCATTAAGTCTGGATATACGATGACGATGCACGAATTTGTACACATATCCAAAAACATGCTGCAATTTGATAAATGAGTTAATGTATTTGCATTGCTGAGTAATATGATATGGACAAACAGCTAACAGAACCGTTACGCGCTTCTCTGGGTATAGTTGTACTGATTCACATGATTCTGGCCATGCATTCTTCCTTCGGCCAGAAATGTTGGTCCATGAAGCCACAATGTTGATTTGACGAGTTCGCTGGGACAGGCCCCTCTGGATAAAACGTCTGCCGGATTGAGATCAGTTGGCACGTACCGCCACTCCATGCTAAGGGTGAGCTGTTGAATGGCTGCATTCCGATTTGCAACAAAGACCTGGAATCTTGATGGCTCACTGCTGATCCACGATAATACTATGGCAGAGTCAGAACAAAAATAATATTTGCAGTTGAATAATTTTATGAGTGATATTTCATTAATCAGTTGTGCCAGCAACACCGCACCACATAACTCCTGTCGGGGTATAGTTAATGTCTTTAATGGCGCCACACGAGATCTGGCAACAGTGCAAAACGAGGAAACTTTAAATGCTGAGTACGCTCAAAATCTGCAGTGAGATCCTGCCAGGATGTATTGAGATGTGCAGTCAAGCTCTCATCCCAATCAAACTTTTCTTTCCAAAGCAGCTACAAAAATATCTTGGCCTTCACTATAACAGGGCCAATTAAACCAAGGGGATCGTAGAACCGGGCGATGGTGGAAAGTATGGATCTTTTGCAAATCCGTGACGTGATGTCAGTGCCGTCGTTGTCAGTGTCGTCGTTGAACTGAAGGAAAGTTTCCTTGTCCGCGTCAGCTATATCCTGGAGAATAATGGGGTGGTTAGAGCACCATTTCCTGAGTTGGAACTTGCCTCGGGCCAGCATTTCAGTGGTTTGTCGATTTATCTCCATTACCTCCTCCGTTGAATTACCTTCAGAAATCAAATCGTCGCAAAGTTGCGGAGCCAATGGGAAATGTAGATTGCTCGTCCAGGGCTAATTGATGGATAGCACAGATTGAAAGGAATGATGCAGGCTTTGTACCGTAAGTTACAGTATCAAGTTTGAATACCTGTATCTTCTGTTCTCCACAACATGCACTGCAATTAGTTGTCAGGAGCTGTCATTTTAATACAGCGGTACATTTTGCAAATGTCTCCCGTCAATGCAACACGAAAAGTGCGAAGCAATGTGTTGATCAGCTTTGGTTGAATGGTTGGTCCAGCCATTAAGACTTCATTTAATGAATAGCCCGATGATGTGGTTGCAGAGCCGTCAAAAACAACTCTCAACTTAGTCGTTGTACTATCTTCTTTCAACACGAAATTATGCGGTAAAAATTGCCTGATTAAGTGGCTCTAATTCAACAAGTGAAGGTATGCAGCGTATTGGGTTTTGAGATTGGCATTATGTTCAAGTTTGCGCTCCATATTGTGAAGACGGCGATGGGCTTGGAAGTATGAAAATCTCAGCATTTCAAAGCCAAACTTAGCCGGCAATCGCACGGCGTACTCGCCTGTGGGAAGCCGATTGTAGCTCTTCCTTGGTAAATTTGACAACCGAGTCGCCACAGCTTTCGAGCTCCCAGAATCTCGAGCTTCCTCAATCTGCGAGGTTGACTCAGCATTGGGCTTATGATGAGCCTGTGCTGTGGCTAACAACGCATTATGACCACATTAATCACCACCTGTGACTACCCAACCGAGCCGGGTTTTCTGCAATAACAGCAATCCATTAGACAATTTAATTTGACCAACACATAATAAGTCGTAAAATAAACTTGCACCAATGAGCATCTAAATCGGCTGAGGCTCATGGAATGCAGGGTCAGCCAAGCGGATGTTAGCGGGTATATTCCAATGTGAAGTGTCCACAGCAAAATTTGGCTGACAACCCGTAATATGAGGAGCAATCAGAGCCGTGCTACTGGTGGAATAATCCGAGGTTTGTGACTGTAAACAAACCTCGACAATGTAACTGTCTGTAGTAAAACGTTTATCACCAAGCCCAGAAATGACATCGGACGACTTGTTCCTTTTCAATTGCAGATTATGTGCGAAACGAGATGTAATTATGTGTGATTGCGATCCAGAATCCAGACACCCACGTACCAGCACGATTTTTGATGTTGATGACGGCAGTGGCAAGGAGCACAACATCACACCTGAGATTTTGGGACATGGCATAGCTTCATTGAGTCGCACCAATGGGTTTAAATGGATGAATTGTGGGCAAATGTGTATGTCATTCGACTCATTACTGCAAAATATGCAGCTACTTATGGCTGTATGAGCGGCCACAAAAGTACGTCTATTATTCGCTATGTATTTTACTGGGGCGGCAAACCTGTATGTATCTAAAGCATGTTCGACGCTTCCTAACCTTTGGCAATGCTTGTCCAAAAACTCGAGAATTGCTCCCACGATGGAATAAGATCCGATGGTGCAGCCTCCTCCCATTTTCTCTGTGTCGCGCTGTCCACTTTTTGCAATAGCGTCTGCACAATAATACATCCAGCGATATCATTTGTAGTACCCATGCTTAACAATGCACGCATGTTAGCACTAAGCTTGTCTGATATCTCGCGAAGCCTGCTTGTTGATGACACCTCCATACCTTTGATTCCCAAAATCTCGGTGATGTGTGCCTGAAAAATAAGCCGTGTTATTAAACCGCCTTTCTAACAAATCTAGTGTCACAGAATAATTACTTTCATTTATCTCCAATGAGCGAACTGTATCCAGAGCTGAACCGTTAAGGCAAGAGAGCAGATGCTGTAGCTTCTCTACATTTGATAAAGCTGGATCACGATCAATAATGGCACTGACATAAAATTAGCGTATTCCGTGTATCCGCCGCTAAAATTCGGTAGCTTTAACTCAGGCAAGCATGGACGATGCATTACAATGACAGGACGCTCCTCAGTTGTATCATGAGTGCAACTTCCTGATGGCGGACCGCATTCTGCTAAATTTTGAACGGAGATCACTGCCAATTTCGTCAAAATCGAGCAACTCAAGCTTGTCGTGGACTTCATTAAACGACGTTTGAGCTTGCTCCACCATCTTACTATTTTCCAGAAGCTCATCCTCGTCGATAGCATTGATCTCACCCGCAATCAACTCGCTCTAGTTCATTTATATTCCCAAGAATGGATTGCGCTTTGCGCTTGCAGAAATCGATGGTTGAATCCATAGACTTTGACCCGGATGCCACTGATGCATCAGCACTACCATCACTTTGCGACATTATTCACTGACTCTGACTATTTTATTGAGCTTGGCCAAAGGTTCATCGCTGGAGGAGACTATAATGCCAAACATGTAAACTGGGAATCAAGGTTGACAAATACTACAGGAAAAAATTTACTATGTGCAATTCAAATGATTGGAGGAACGCATTTGAGTATTGGAGTGCCCACATATTGGCCAACTGATCGAACAAAGATACCTGACCTAATTGACTTTTGTGTAATAAAAAATATGAATATGGCACATTTTGAAATTGACTCTCGATAAGAACTTTCTTCTGACCATTCTCTGATCCAAATTAATTATAATTGCTCAATAAAAAATGTTTTGCCCCCATGCAAGATGTATAATAAACGAACTGACTGGCACTCATATAGAAAATTCATTGATATCAACCTAGCAATAAATGTACCTCTTAAGGAATTAGACGATATTGAAAAAACAATCATACACTTAAATGACATTATAAACGAAGCAGCTGATAGAGCAACACCCGAACTAAAACCAACAGAGGACAACTATAACATCCCACACTCAATTAAAAGACTTATTGTGAGCAAGAACAAACTACGTAAGACTTGGCAAAGGACGAGAGCTCCAAATGATAAAGCAAAACTTAACAAAGCGATTAAAGACCTAAAAGCCAGACTAAAAATTTGGAAAAATGAACAATTTGAAAATTATCTAAAATCACTAACTCCAACGTCTGACACTAATTACTCTTTGTAGAAAGCAGCTAAAGACTTAACGAATTGCACCATTCACCAGCCGCCACTAAAAAAGTCGGATGGGACATGGGCTAGAACCAACTCTGACAAAGCTTCCCAACTTGCTGACTATTATGAAAAGGTTTTTACTGAAAACCAAACTAACAGCAACGCTAATCTTACTAATTTTACTAACAGGACTGGAAAACTAACTGGAAAATTACTAAAAGAGCTTCCTCCAAATGGAATTATATACATAAGAAACTTGTTTAACGCAGTACTAAGACTAAGGCACTACCCGACATTATGGAAAATAGCTGAAATAATACCTATACCGAAATCGGGCAAAGATCCAACTTTGACGTCATCTTATAGGCCAATAAGCCTTCTGCCTTCATTATCAAAAATATTTGAACGACTTTTGCTTGACAGAATTCAACCAATACTGGATGTGAACAAAATTATACCTGATCACCAATTCGGATTTAGACAACGTCACTCCACAATACAGCAAGTCCACAGAGTGACACACAAGATACTATCAGATCTAGACGACAAAAAACACTGTGTAGGTGTTTTTTTGGACATAGAAAAAGCTTTTGACAAAGTGTGGCACGCTGGACTTCTTAAAAAAATTAAGACTATCCTACCAAACGATCTTTGTGATATCATCAGGAGCTACCTTGATAGTCGCTACTTCTATGTAAGGTGTAAGGACGAAACCTCTACATTAAGGCAGATAAAAGCTGGAGTCCCACAGGGAAGCGTGCTTGGGCCCTTACTTTATACTACATATACATATGACATTCCAATCCCAGAAGACAATTCGACAATGGTGGCCACCCTTGCTGACGACACTATTCTTATGTGCTCAAACAAAAAACTTGATGTGGCAATAGATAAGCTGCAAGCAATATTGGACGAAACATGCACTTGGTTTGATTTATGGAAAATTAAGATAAACGAAATGAAAGCATTGCAAGTGATATATACTTTACGGACAGCTTATCAGCCAAGACAAGTAAAAATAAAAGGTACTGACATTCCATTAAGCAACGTGGCCAAGTACCTGGGCATGCATATTGACAGCAAACTGACTTGGAAATATCACATCCAGAAAAAGAAAGACCAACTTGTACTAAAATTCAGGCAGTTATATCCGTTTTTCAACAGACATTCAAACCTTAATACTTATGGGAAATTACTACTTTACACATCTGTAATTAAGCCCATATGGACGTATGGCATACAACTATGGGGTACTGCCAAGAAAACGAACGTAAATATAATTCAAAGACAACAATCTAAAATCCTTAGAGCAATAGTTAATGCTGACTGGTACATAACAAATTATGACATACATAAAGACCTCGGTGTAAAAATGGTGCACGACGAAATCAACAATGCAAGCAGAAGATACCATAACACCTTAGAACGACATTCCAACGTTGAAATGATTGACATTCCTTCAGACGAATTAACAAGACATAGAAGACTAAAAAGGAGCAGACCAGTGGACTTAACGTAGCTGCTCTACTTCATACATTTTAACTTTACATATTACATATTATACCTACACTAACATGTACATATGTTGGTCTTGGGTTGTTGAGAGGAACGTTGCGGTATCTCGCGAGAGTGGGGCAGCCGCAAGTAGTACTCATAAATAAACAAAGCCCTCCATATTATTTCAAACTGACAATTCGAAAATGTTCGTATTTGTCAAATATAAACCCCCTTTTCAATGTTAAAAAAAGTATTAGTGTTTTTTTTTAATGTATTGTTATATAATAAGAAACAAAACAAATGTACTTCGTCTATTGGGAAATAAAAAAAAAAAAAAAATTCACTGACTCAAATAATTACTGGCTGACTTTCCGTCTTTATATCCTTTGTATAATTAAAAACGTAATCACACAATTATGTATCCTTTTATTTGTTTATCATGTATGTATGATTGATTTAAGTTGCTAAACGTCATATAACACGAACTATGATTTCTTTTTTTTTTATTTGTTAATGCAAGTACATTACTATCTGTTGTAAACTGTTGTTGGTTCTTGTTGGTTAAATTGAATTTATAAAGTTTAAAATGCGCGCTCGTTCACCTTTCTTGTATAGAACTGCTATCAATTTGATTTGACTCTTTGTCTTTCTTAATCACATACATATAATATTTACCGCAACCAATGTACCGTATGCACTACATCAATTGAAGTCTATATATGCACGTACCGAAAGCCTGTACCGAATGTATATATTGCAAATGTCCAACGATTGCATTAATTTCCTTCCAGTAATTTGTAATATCCCAGGAACTAAATGCACATAGTGCAGCCATCTGGAATGCAAATTGCTGGAAATTCAGGTTCATTACGTAAATTCCAAATAAACCTATGCACATAGTGCAGTCTCCGGAATTTAATTTCTTATTTTAAATACTTTTATATCTATTCTTGTGTCCCCATTCGTCATTGGCACAATGTTGAGTAACGACGTGCCAATAAAAAAGAAAAAAAATTAAAAAGTGACAATTCAAAAAAATAAAAATAAATATAACAACCCAAAGCGTAAGGTGACCTGTGCTCATCAACAATGCAAAAAGCCAGCATCTAAGACATCGAGAAATGCTTATTTCTCGTTCGTCGCTGCTGACCGGGATTGCAAGAATGGCTCATCATTTTTATCCACCAAGTCGCCTGAGCATAGAGCAAATTCGTGGTCACCCACTATGTGCTCGAATAATATGAACACCAGACATTCACTGCCGTGGAGCACCCAGTGCCCATCCCCGCAAGTCCCACTGTACACGGCCTCAGTAGTAGCTGTATCAAAAACATCTACAGTCACAACGCAATGTACATCATTTACAACAACTGCTACTACAGCATCAACAAGAACAATTGTGAACTCAACAACTGCAACGGTCGCGCCATCGCATGCAGTTACGGCAACAACATTCAACCAAACGTATTATCGCAACAACAACAATGCATCCAATCAGGTTTCGATCCCGTCATCAATAACAAACATACGCACGCAAATACAAAGTGCTAATAATAATTCTTTTCTCGAACGGTCAAACACTTACAAGAGAAACCGTAATATGCAGTCACCAGACAGACCCACAGATCAAACAGAAAACAACAACAAAAAGCAACGAAGCAAATTGCAAAAAACTACATAAACAAAATTACATGAGCACTGGTTAATCAAACCAAATACTAACATCAGCTTTGAACTACTAGATATCGAAGATGACTCTAATGTCACGCAACAGAACAGTGGTACAAAACGTACAGTCAAAATCCAGAAAAAGCCAATATGGATGGGACTGAAATAATTTTGAAAAAACCAAACTGTACCACCAATAACGGTACTCAAATGTACTGTGTAATGTAATGTATGGCGAACTATGGCCTGGTGCGAAGCTGGATGCATTACCGACTGACCGGGCTGCAAAGAAGACTCTCTTCAAGATATGGGTCCCACCCATAGTTATCGAGGACGAAACCACGCAGAGCCTCATTTTAGGACAGAATCTTCCACTTGGAAGCGGCGATTGGACCTTCGTCTGAGGGTTGGCTCGAAACAATGATGAGGGGAAGGATCTCTGGTTCAAAATTAGACTGGAGTCCAAGAACCTCATCATGAGTAACAAGTGCCAACTGAAGCTGGGGATGGAAAACCTGAAAGCGATTATCTTGGATCCAGATGACAGGTCAGGAAAGCATACTAAGATTAATCTACATAGTACCTTTCGAGAACCTGCTGCGATTTATGGAGAATGATATGGTTGACGTGGCACTTATACAGGAATCCTGGATCGTGAGTGATAGGATTTGTGGCCTAAAGTGTCATGGATACCATCTCTTCTCCACACAGATCAAGAACCTGTATCGTGGTAAGAGCTGGGCTTAATGTTCCTTTCTCTTGTCGTTACAGCAGCGGAGACCTCACGGTACTGGTGTGCGAGAGGAAGTTCGGTAAGAGGCTCTATCTCGCTTCCGCATATCTTCCCTACTAAGATGAAAATCCCCCATCGCAACACATCTGATCATTTGTTCAGCATGCGATGATAAATGACATGGATGTGATAGTGATAGCACTACACAAGCATCCAGACTTCTACGGGTGCTATCCAAACATCCTGCGAAACCAGAACTACTGTGCGTTGCAAATGGTGTATACGCTAGTAACAGTGAGGAATCCCTGCATCTACTTATTGACGCACACTTTCCGGTTTGCTCAAATATGGATGGGGAAAGAATATCATCTTTACCATCGGTAGATCAACTTTGGAGGGTACAAGTTATGAGTCGATCCAATATGACCTAATCACAGAGGAATAGTTACTCTGGGCGATAGGGTCCTTTAAGCCTTACAAATTACCAGACCAGATGGTATAATACCAGCCATGCTACAGACAACTTCTGCATTTCTTGTACCGTGGCTGATAAAGATCATTAGGGGGTACATCCCTAAGAGATGGAGAATGAGAATGGTTTTCATCCCCAAGGCAGGGAAGATAAACCACAATTCACCAAAAGATTTCAGGCCTATCAGTGTCTCATCGTTTTTACTTAAAACATTGGAGAGATTAATAGACATGCATATTAGAAACAAGCTCAATCCACACATGTTTAGCAGTGCGCAAAACGTATACCTAAAGAGCAGTTCGGTTGATACATGGGGTGGTGTGGGGGGTGTTATTTCCCCCCTACTTTTGAACTTAGTTCTGAATGAACTGCTTTTAAGCCTTCAAAGGAAAAGGTACAGAGTAACGGCCTATGCGGATGACTTGGTTCTGATGGTTGCGGGCAAATTTCTACCCACAATCAATACTGGAATCCTTTCTAGGCACCACACTTTGGTGGGCTCAACAGAACGGTCTTGGGGTCAACCTGGATAGAACCGAGATGGTGCTGTTCACTAAAACATATAAGATACCGAGCTTCAGGCCACCGTATTTTGGTGGTATGCAGTTAAAATTAGTGAAAGAAGCGAAATACATTGTTGTTATTCTTGATTCTAAACTATCTTGGAAGAGAAACTCTGAAGAAAGAATGAAAAAGGCATTGGGTGCTTTCTACGTCTGGAAAAGAACATTTCGCAAGAGATGGGGGCTTCAGCCGTATATTATCCATTGGTTTCATACATATGGAGCCCTAGTGTGGTGGGAGACGGCTAACACCAATTCACACCTACACAATCTTCATAAGGTGCAAAGAATAGCGTGCCTAGCGTGCTTTGAATGTCTTTCTCAATAAAGCACCTGTGGGCACATATCTCAAGTACGAAACGGCTAGAACTACAGTCAGACTTCGTGTGCTGCATCTTCCTAAGCCCTGTGCCGTTGGCCACACACTATCTTACACGAAGTAGGAACTCGAGCTGATTGAAGAGTATGTGACTGTATGCCAGCATAAAACAGGAATGACAGTTTTAAGACAAGATTTCCGGGTAGAGATGATTGGAGGTGGGGTAGAGTGAATGGACGGGATGAGCTTTCGATCTACACTGATGGATCCAAGACGGTAGACGGTACAGGTGAAGGCATCTTCTCAGAAAAGCTAACAGCTCAGCTATCGTATCGTCAACCAGACTGGTGTAGCGTGTTCCATGCAGAAATCCACGCGGTCTGGCAAGCAGCAAAGTTAATTAACGCCTTGGAGGATACCCCGAGGCACATATCGATTTATGTTTAAGAGTTAAGTCATACGTAATACGGTTACCCAGGCTCGGTAGCACTCTATCACACTCAGCCGGGTCACTTCGGTATCGAAGGAAATGAGATGGTGGAAGAGTGTGCTAGGAAAGGATCAGCACTGAATATCTCTCCAGCAGTTACCGATATTCATAGACCCCTACAGGATATACTATCATGCCTTGACTTAAAGACCAAAAAACCAAGCAGGCAGGAAATGGGTAATTAAGTTTGGCTGTACTGTTGCAAGAACACTCTGGCCTTGTTATCAACCAAAGAGAGCTTCCGAGCTCCTACATATTAACAAGAAAAGGGTTCGGACGTTGACAGGAGTAATGACAGGGCACTGCACCCTCAGGCTGATGGCCAATAGGATGCAAGTTCCACACAATGACTTCTGTCGTATATGTGAAGACGAGGAAGAACCGGAGAGCATCCAACACCTCC
The DNA here is from genome assembly GCA_037043315.1 of Amiota communis. Lineage (NCBI taxonomy): Eukaryota > Metazoa > Arthropoda > Insecta > Diptera > Drosophilidae > Amiota > Amiota communis. Next base: position 76,887 of record JBAMAV010001570.1, on the reverse strand, counting down.
TCTGTGATTACCCTGCTCTACTCAGTAGACGAATCCGGTTTCTCGGAAAACCATTCTTCGAAGACATAGGTAGTTTGGCAAAATGTCCTTTGCGAGACCTGGATCTGTTCGTGGACTCCTCAGGCTGGTTTTAGAGAAAGAGGGTGATCTCTGAGACCGACCTTGGACTATTGCGGATTGCCCTCTTCCCCTCTTAATCTCCTTTCATTTTTTTTATCAGGTATCGCAATGAACTTTTAAGGCTTCTGGGAGAACTCGCGAGCAGCCTGTTTAACCTAACCTAACCCTTACTTTGAAGAATTTTCAATTCCACTATCGGTAAATTGTTTTGCACGGATCCGAATGAAAATTTGTTTGTTCGCATGATCAATCTCCATTAGTTCTGTTCTTTGTTGATGTGTATTATTATTACTATTGTTTCTGTACTGCTTGTTATTATTTCTGGATTGTTCGGTATTTTTTCTATATTGCCCAGTATTATTTCCGTATTTTTCGCTATTACTGTTTCTGTATCCTCCTATCAATATTAAACTTATGATAATTTTCAAAATTCTTTATTAATAATAACAAGTTATGCGCCTCTCTTACCGACCTATTCTGGTTGTTTTTGCGTTTACACCGCAAATTAAAGCATTAGTCATCTTTCCGAGTCTCGCTCTAGTTGAAAGCTACGCTTTTAAAAAAGATGTTTTTAACATCAGTCTGTAAAGTGTATGTGACTAGTCTGTAAACTTCAGTTTATGCAGGGTTGCCAGCTTAGAAGAAAACGAAATTATGTGTGGAATATTAAGTATTTTAAAAATAGTGAATAATACACATAAATTAAAATTGGTGTTTCTTAGGTGGTTCTCCGAGTAATTCTGATTATTTATAATTTTTTTCTGAATCTTCCTTTTTTTTCTCAAGATGGCAAGCTTGATTTTTTCTTATGGTATTTGCAAATACTTTTTCTTTACTATGCAAAAATCAATCAACAGCATTTTTCAGAATCGATAGTTTTGCACCAAAAAAATATCGTCCGGCATTGAAAACGGATCAATATGATCACGCAATAATTTTAACAAATTTCTCTTTTCATAATTTTATTTTTCTTCTAAAATTTGTTCGAGCATTCAACAAAATACAATTTCATCCATTTTACAGTGCGATAACAGTGTGCACAAGTTAACATTTTTTATGCTAGCAAACTGACACCCCTCCTAGGTAGCAGATGTCAAGAAAACAAACAATTGGCATCAGGAGAGCTTATCTTGTCATTGCAAACAGGCATTAACACCCAATAACCACTCTGTTAGGCGTTAAACAAACAAACAATTTATTTGTCATCGCAGTGAGAATAGGTCAGTTAAGTTAAGAATTTCTCTAAATATAATTACAGATGCTAAGTTTATACTTATGTTATTCAAAATGTTTTAAGTATTATTTTCTCGGTCATCTTAGGTTGGAATGCTTCTGGTTTGTTCGGATCATATTCATTACACTGCTTCTACCCACAGCAAATGCCTTCTGGTAAATCTGATAATATGTTTTCTTAATGCCAGAAGTGTTTACTAAAATTGTCTTCACATCTCCCCAAGAATGGTTTAGCTCTAGCGTCCGCATAGTGTGTTGTAGTGCATCTCCTTGAATTTTGCTGATGCTGATTCGATGTATGTAACTTCTAGCGGAGTCATGCACTAGCGGTAATAATGTGTCAACTTCCTTCAAAAATGATGACAATGCGAACGTATTGTTCTCTCTAAATTCATGACTCCTATGAGCGTCATTAATTACATCATTCAATGTGAAAGTTACATAGTTGACGCCCTTTTAGAAATGTAACGTATTTTGTCGCAATTGTTTTTAATATATCTCGTGACTCAAAAACCGTAGTGCCAAGTAATTTATATATTCTGAAAATACAGGAAGCGATGACGCTTATGTCAACAAAGAGGGAGGGGCTTTCAAAAAGGTGACTAAAATTTAAAATAATCCTTTCTTTTGTAAGCGTATTGCTTGAGAACGGCATGCCCTATTCATCTGATTTTTCTTATGTTGTATTCGTTATCGGCCAATTAAAAATACGAAAGAAAATTTTTGGAAAATTCGCTGAAAAGTTGGAAATTGGAAATTTTTTTATAAAATGTAATATCTGAAAATACAAGAAAATTTCGGCTTGCCTTATTTGGCAAAAAGAATATATCAAAGAAAATTTTTTGAAAATCCACCGGTTAAGTTGGAAATTTTGACTTTTTATATTAAAATCTGACCGAGAACTGTTTAGATCTAACCTACGCGAGCCACATGCAATTGACATGCAAACCCTACATATCTTATAGTGTGTTCAGACAGCGATTTCTGATTGTGCGAGTGCTGGTTATTCGGTCACTGTCATCAAGTTCCGAGTTGCAAGTTCTGAGCAGCTGTTTTTTGTTTTGATTATACACACAAATGCAAAAATGGAACGTTGTGGCAATTGTGAGATATAAAAATTTAAATTTTGTGAGAAAACATGATAAAAATTTTGCAGTGTATGCACATAGTTTTGGCAGCTCCCTTTTTCATTCCTGCTACGTATTTTGTTAATAGATTACAAAAAAGAACAATTAAAATTTTATTGAAATATATTATGTACCATCATCAGCTACTTATCGCCGGGCAACAAAAAGAAAGAACAAGACTATCGAAAATCACTTAAATAAGTCCAAATTTACCAACATTATTTTAGGTTGACCATGTCAGAACACCGAGTTCTGGCAGAACTCGCACAAAACTCTAGTTCACAGCTACAACAACAACTACAAATTTCGTTCATTTTCCCTGTGGTTGTTGTAATTCGAACTCGAGTTCGGTGCGAGTTCTGCTCTGTCTGAATACACTTTTAATTCTCCCATCATTACCATGTGTTAAATGCAATAAATTTAAATAAGAAAAGTAACAAAGCAAGTTAAGTTAATACTTATTAACAATTAATATAATATCTCGGTATCCAAACAATTTTGAATTTAGACTTTGCTTTATACTATGTACTAATAATGGTTCATGAAAAACGTTTTCTCGCGGTAGAGCAGCGATACTACCTGCTCAGACTTTTTTTCTCTTTATTAGGTTCAAAGTAAAAATTATTGTAAAGAATAGCGATCTACTTCCGCTTTTGAATTTTACGTCCCATACAAAGCCCCATTTAAATTAATACTCTCATTAGAAAAAGTTATTTGTTTTTTAACTTATCGAACTGAAATTTGGACAGAGTCACACAAGAAACCGACATATTTTAATGGGCAGAATATAAGAAAATAAATTAACAGTAAAAAAAATATTTCTTAAAACAACCTTTTATTTAAATGCTCTGAAAAGAAGAAAATAATCTTTGAAATAAATCAAACCAAAGAAAACCTATAATTTTGTTACATTATACAATTGAATCTTACTTCTCTGCACAATATATTTTATCTAATCCTAAGTTTATATATAAAATAGGACAAGAAAACTCTAACACCGTTTGAACGATAACCATGAAAGTTGGCATATATATGAATTTCTTCATGAAAAATGTTTATATGCATCCACTTTGTTGTAACCCGCAAGATTTTATTTATTTTCATATTTTTGTTTAATAATAGTTGCATTTATTTTGACTCTACTGTAAGTTCATTATGCTACCATATAAAAAGCTCATTGCTATAGAGCTCCGTTTCTGTTTGATCATGTTTTAAAGTTTAACGGTAGATGGCGCGAATCTATATGTCATGTGGCTTTATGCCAACATCAACTATTAACTAATATATTTGTTGCGTTTTTTATATCAAATTAGTTTATTTATTTCTCTTTTCGGTAGTACACTAGTAGAAAAAATGAGAGGAAAGTGTTCCTCAACATAACAATTGACTCCTCGCATCGTGTTCGTAGACCTGTTGTTGATGAGCATGTCGAGAAGTTTACTAGTACTAACGTCAGAGGGCGCAACCGTAACCGCTACAGTCATATGGTAATCTACCATTCGAGTATTGTATTAAATCGTTTTTATTGTATTTATTGATTAAAACATTTATTTTGTTAACAATTATAAAAGCGCGTCGTTTGTGTTGACAGAAAATAATAGAATCGATAATCAAGACGGCGTAACCCAGAGTCGCTCGAACTCATCATGTGCTGTGAGATCGGTGAGCCAGAAACCAATGTCAGGTTGCGCCGAGATTGGTTGCCACAGTACTCCCCCTCTAGTGATGACGTCACGAATTCAAAAATCGAACTTGGAATTTTTTTTCATACGTGGTTTGTTGCACTGCGCTTCCCCTTGGATGTCATCGTTCACAAAAAAGGCTGGTTTGAGTTAATCCACTGATACTGCAGCTTTCCGCCTACCTCTAATTCATACATTCGGTCGGTCTGCCGTTGGAGAATCTTGTTAGGACCAGTGTAAGGAGGCTCGAGGGGACACTTGACTGCATCTGTTCGGAAGAATGTGAGCATGTGTCATTACCTTTCAGCACAAATACTTTTTGGTTAATATGATGAGCAGTCGGAGTTGGTCGAATTTTTCTCATATGCTCACGACAACTTATAAAATTTGCCGAGGCTCATGTGGCATCCATGTCATCGAAAAATTCATTTGGTACAAGAATCGGTGCTACATACAGCATTTCAGCAGCAGAGTTCCTCAAAGCAAAGCTGGAAGAAGTTGAGGCCACGGAGTGTCAGCATTACACATAAGCGCCGCTTATCTCAACTAAACCATTTGACTGCGGATGATAACTGGTCGTATGAATGTGCTTGCTACCAACAAGATTCGCTAGTTCCTTAAATAGAGCAGACTCGAATTGAGTGCCTTGATCCGTGGTGATGGTTTTCGGTGTTCCAAAACGTGAAATCCATTGTGACCAAAAAACTTGCGCAATGGTTTCAGCAGTTATGTTAGTAATTGGATTAGCTTCTGGTCATCGTGTAAAACGATCAATTAAGGCTAGACAGTACCGGAAGTTTTGTTGCAAAGGCATTACTACGATATCCAAATGCACATGATCGAATCGGCCATTGGGGACGATCATTTTCTCCGGTACCAAGTGGTAATGTCTGCTGATATTCGCGTGTTGACATGGCAGACTATTTCAGTACCTACCATTCTTGTGCGATAAGCTGGGAACAGAAGATAAAATTTGATTTCGTAAAGCATTGAGTACATACGGTCATACACATCCCGCTGAAAATCGCGGTAGAGTGAAACGTTATTGTCGTATCGGATTCTCTGTAACTTCAAAGACGTCTTCCCTTTCAGCATGTCTGCCAAGTCAAGATCGCTTTCCTCCATCTGCTCTAGAATAATAACCGTCGGCATGGCGACTACGCACAGTCTAAAAAAGGCGTCAAAATCGTAGTAGAAAACAGCGAAATGTAATTTAACTGGCGCAGTTGACGAGGTGATGCCTTCTCAGGCCGTTTCTTGAAGGCGTATACCAGCAGTTTATATTCGGTTTTGATAATGAACAACCGTGCCTCGACTGTATAGAAGTATTAAAGTACTTAATAGCTTCAAATATTGTCTCCGCGTTGCTCAACTTCTTAGAGAAAAAACCAAGCGGTTGCCAAATCTCAGAAATTTGCTGTTCTAACGCAGCTCCGATAGCCACATCAGATGCATCATACACCAAAGCAAGCTTTGCATTTGGAGATGGGTGTGACAGGAGTGCTGCGTCCGCCACACTACTTTTACAAGAATTGAAAGCATTCGTACGTTCGGTCGTCCAATCAAATTTGCACTGGTCATTTTTCTTGACATTTCTTAGCAGTTCTGACAAAGGTGCCAGTATATGCAACGAGTGTGGAATGCATCTACGGTAGTAATTGATAATACTTAGAAAACGATCCAATTGGCTGATTGTGTCAGGACGAGTATAGTTGAGAATAGCATCGACACGGTTAGTGGGTGGTTTAGTGCTTTGTTCGTTGACAACTTAACTGAGAAATTCCACTTCTGATTGCTCAATTTGACACCTACTCTGATTGATACAAAGGCCTTGAGAACGTAGGATCTGCCAGGCGATGTGCAAATGTTGTTCAGGCTCCTCGATTGAGTTTAACGTGATTAATATAACGTCAATCTAACCATAAACAAAATCAATGGATTCCAGTGCGGCTTGTGAAAACTGTTGTGGCAGTAGTTGTGTCAGCCTGAGCCATCGACGCCCTAGTCTGCTAAGATTCCATTTGCTGTTTGAGCTCCCTGATCTGATCCGCTAAATCATTGACAGGCATATTGCCGGGCTTGTTTGTCTCGTCGTCCATCCAGATAAGTTTTCTCGCCTTCAATGAGCGTAAATTATAGCGTGCTTTGGGCGGTGTCATTTTGCCAATTTTTGTTAATATTTGGGGTCACTAATATGGTAATCTACCATTCGAATATTGTATTAAATCGTTTTTATTGTATTTATTGATTAAAACATTTATTTTGTTAACAATTATAAAATCGCATAGTTAGTGTTGACAGAAGATGGCGTCACCCAGATTCGCTCAAACTCATCATGTGCGAGTGAGATCGGTGAACCAGAAACCAACGTCAGGTAGCACCGAGATGGGTTGCCACAGTCACTCTATCGAAAAGAGAAGATTCGAAAACAACAACAACAACATTCGAACATTCGAGAACAAACACAAAAACATGCTTGATTTCGTTAGTAGCAAACAAAATTAGAGCGAGAAAGGAACAATGACTACAAAAATTACACACTAACATCACGACGAGGCCGCAGCAACGCGTGCCAGGCTACGCTAGTATGATATAAAAGTATCTAGTGTCTTGACTCTTCCTAAAGCCACATATGCTTGACCAGCAGCAAAGAGCTTTAAGCCTAAGTGAAATCCCGACTTTTCCGGTGGATTTTTGAAAAAAAAAATTTGTGCATAATGTACTGTCACAGGAACTTAAGGTGAATGCAAATATCAGCCCATTCGGATGTCAAGATGTGGTCCTAATTTAGCTTGCATTATTTGACCTTCACATATAAACATACATAGTAGACATCTGTATGAATTCAAATGAATGAATTTGACATTCGAGTTCATTTAAATGAATCCCAATGTCTGAATGTAGCTGAGAGAATGTTTCATGTTCTCATTCAAATGAATCGGTGCCGAATTGAATTGAATTTGTTTCCGAATTTTTGTACTGCATTGTTTGTTGGTATGCAAACACATTTGCATACCCGACTACATTTCACAACAACAATTGAACACAAATTCCTCTCACAAAATAGATTTGCTCTCCCCGGCTACATTTCACAACAACAACTTCGCTCTTAAGAGTTACAGACATGATAATATAATTTCTATATGTGCAGTGTTTCGAACACACAATTACAGTTTTGCTGTCTGGAAAACTTCGGAAATGTGAATGCATTTCTTGCTTCAATGCCGAAAGTAACTATATAACGGTCGAAGAAAACAATCTAACTAAAAAAATATTGTTAATGATAAGGAGGGTCAGTATCATTTTGATCTCAACAGGCAAAAGATCTGAATAAAATAACCTGACAAAAAAAAATATGTAACTCAATACAAACTTTTTATTGGCGACGAGGATGGCATACTGCGAAACTTGCTATAAAAGAAAGTTTGTTTTATTTTAATAAATTAGCGCGGTTTCCCGCAAAAAAAAAACAAAGCGTGAGTTTTGTTACAAATTTCTTTTTCTTTTTATTATTACGTATTATTAATTATCCTATATTATACATTACTAAATAAAAACCAATGTGAGTCGGATCACACGGGAGATGTGTAAACCTATAGTACTTGTTTTTCAGTGTATATACAAATTTTTTTTCGTTTCTATGTATTTTAGTTTTCTTGTACATGTATTGGTATTTGCTCTTCCATAAGCATAGTTTGGGCACCTCTGATATAGACCATTGCAGCATGCATTGTCGATTTTACCAAAAAACATAAAAAAACCAACGCAATTATTATTATACTCAATTCTTGACATTCCTCAGCAGTTCAGACAAAGGCGCCTGTATATGCGACGAGTGGGGGCTAAGTTTGTAACACTTCTGTGATGACTGTTGATTGCCTACGGGGCAGTGCAAACAGAGGCGAAAGGCTATATTGCTAAAAGCCTAAAGACCGACCATTGTGGTAAATACCCACACCTGCATGAGGTGCCCTTGCTTTCAACTGAAAATGACGGATCTAGAGAGGCAAACTCGATACAACCCGTAATCCCAGGTGTTATTCGTGCCGTGCCTATGGGATGAATGGCACTACGTAAGTGTGTCTCTAAATGGCGGCCTCCAGATACCGGCCACCCTCTGCTTGTAATTTAGCCTTACCCTTAGTGACCCTTTACTCGTGGGACCAAATGGCTGAGAAAATAAATAAAAACTTTATACAAGAGGCAGTAGTGCCTAGTACAAACCAGGTCAATAGTGACCTTTCTGCGGAAATTGCAGAAGTGTTTTCTTTATCGCAAACGGATAAGGCTTAACATAACGTACCCAAAAGCAGCGAAAGCATTGTAATGGATGTCGACAGTGTGGATATAGGTCCCGATGACAACCTTATAAAAGAGGAAAAGGATAATCTTCTCGACTCACCCACCCTTAGCCCTGAAAAGAGAGTAGATGGCGACAAAAAGGTGCGGTTATGTGGTGCTGCCCGTAGACGTCTTAAACTCCATCTAAGCCGAGGGCATAGCATTGAAGAGGCTAGAGTACTTGCCAAAAGCCAACTGCTCTGAAGCGTCAACCGCCTAGCAGTACCTCACCAAAACAAAGGGCACCCAAAAGAGCTAGTTCGTGTATGTGTGAGTGAATTTCTGTGCTCCTAGAAGAAAAAACAAATTAGTGAAAAGCCAAGTATACTAATATTAATATTGGCTCTAAATTTGCTGGGACTAACCTGCAATCGGTTGCAATAGGAATATCCCCGGCTAGTATGCCATATTGCGGCTTTTTACGCAGGCAAGTTTAAGTTTAAAAAATGTTTTTTTAATGAAAACAAAAAACACTCAATTCATTTGGTGTTTCTATTGTCTTTCTTTCCGAGTACACATCAGCTGTTCCTTTCGCACATATGATCATCACAGGGTGACTCAGTTGGATCAAGGTGACCAGAATATATTTCCTTATTATAACGACGGATTTTTATAATTATAATATTAAAATATTGACGTCAATGATAATTGACGGCAAAGCGATTCTAAATTAAGAAAGTTAATTTAAAATTAAATATGAGTATTCAAAGAACTCCACCAACAACACGCAGCCAATCTCAATTGGGAAACTTAAACTCTAATGTAATGCTTTCATGGAGCCAACAATGCTAAACTCCGAATCTTATCTCTTTACAAAGCCCGATTACAAAAACAACACAAACAAGTACAACTACAACAACAACTACTAACACCGCTATAACGAGTACCGCAAGCTTTTCATTAGGTACTGTGGCAAGTACGACTTGGAGCGCCGAATCTGCGATCTCTCACCCCTTAAGCATATCGTCTAACCTAGCTTCAAATGAAACTCATATCGAAACTCCACCAAATTCTGAGGCAAATGCATTAAAAAGTGGTCAGTGACAAATAGAGGAAAATCCAATAATCAAACCGGCAGTGCAAATTGGGATCGATCGATATGTCCAAATAAAGCGTAAGCTCAGCCCGCAAAATGCAAAAGCTGGGAACAAAGCTAAAATAAACCGCGTCAATGAAACAAGCCAAGCAGAGAATCCACTCAGTACAAATAAGTTCCATTTGCTAAGTGGAAACTCAGATATCCATACCAAAATTTCTGAGCAAGGCACACTGAAAGTCAAAAAGTTCAAACCACCACCAATATACATACGAGAAGAAAGCCCGAGTGCTCTTGTACGAAAGATCACTCAACTCATCTGCAATGACAGTTTTCACATAATACCTCTTAAAAAAGGAAATATAGCAGAAACTAAACTGCAGATCTACAACGAAGAGAATTTTATGAAAATTTCTAACTATCTAATTGAGTCAAAAACAAATCATTATACTTACCAATTGAAAAGTTCGAAAGGCCTGCAAGTTGTCATCAAAGGCATCGAAGCTAATGTAGATACCAACGAAATAAAGAGCGTGCTGCTAGAAAAAATATTTAAACCAAAATATGTGATAAACATCATCAACAGGCAAAAAATACCGCAGCTCATGTTTAAAGATGAAATTGAGCCAGAAAGCATGCCACTGAAGAAAAATGCAGTTCATCCTATTTACAATCTACAGTACTTGTTACATCGTAGAATTACTGTGGAGAAGCAGCACAAGCGTAACACTCCCGTGCAATGTACTAACCGCCAGGAGTTTGGCCACACAAGAGCGTACTGCACGCCACATTCTGTATGTGTCGCCTGCGGTGAACTGCACAATTCCACCACTTGTAACAAAAATAAAATGGATCCAAAAATGAAGAAATGCAGCAACTGTGGCGGAAACCACACCGCAAACTATAGAGGTTGTATAGTATTTAAAAACCTGAAGAGTCAGCTGAACAATAGGACGACGAGTGCTGGTCCTCGACCTAGTAATAATATTGTGCATACCACCCAAGCACAACCGTACGGCAATGCTGTCCCCGGGGTATCCTTTGCTAATGCCTTGAAAACTGGACCCGTGATTGGGAAAGATACTCTCCCCTCACGTGATGGTATATTAGCTCAGTCTATTCGCACAGCTCCCACAGGTGACCAACATCAACAAAATAATGCCCCCGAAAACACTCAAGGTTCGACAAAAAACATCGAAGCAATGATAATGTCAATGCAGCAAAGCATGATGAACTTCATGACATTTATGCAGAGTACAATGCAAGAATTAATGCAGAATCAAAACAAACTGCTTCAAATGCTCACTGAGCAACGATCAAAATAGACCATCAATGGGTTTGTTAAACATTTGTCTCTGGAATTCAAATGGAAGCTCTCGACGTAAATTAGAAGTTTTGAAATTTCTAAAGGACAGGAATATTGATGTTATGCTTCTTGCTGAAACCCATCTTACGGACAAAAATAATTTTCAAGTACCAGTGAAGCAACGCAAGTAAATGAGGGTACTTCAGTTAAACCTCAATCATTGTGCGGGTGCCCAGGATCTACTTGTGCAACACGTTAAGGATGCTAAAGTGGATATTGCTATACTTAGTGAGCAATATAGAAATCCCGACGACCCACTATGGCTAACTGATGCTACTAGCACTTCAGCAGTCTGGATTTGCGGTGAAGATATGCCGATGGGCATGCATAAGAAGGCAGATCGGTTTTACGTGCGAGCAAACATTGCTGGAACTCATGTACACAGCTGCTATACTCCTTCTCGGCTGGACATACATGAGTTTGAAGGAGTCATTGATAGCTTCGTGCAGGACGCTAGAGGAAAAAGCCCCATTAAAGTTGCTGGTGACTTCATTGGATGGTCAACAACATGGGGTTGCAATAGGACAAATCCTAGAGGCCGTATATTGGTGGACGCCATGTCTTCGCTGAATCTTGTAGTCGCAAACAACACGACTGTGCAAACATTCCAGCAGGGTTCCAGAGGGTCCATAATAGACCTATGTTTCATGGACAGCAATCTCCTGCGGAAATCTTCTTGGAGAGTCAGCGAGATGTATACGCACAGTGACCACCATGCTATTATACTTGATCTCCACACACATAGACGTACTGATACTCGCAGAACTACTGTCTTTGGTGTTTGGAAACAGCATACGTTTGATCAGGAGACCTTTTCATATATCTGGAATTATTCCACCCTACCGGTTGTGCCTGCGCATAATTTCGCAGAGAATGTAGCACAGGCACTTGCTCTGTCATGCGATGCATCTATGGTCCGTAAGTTTGGGACAAATGCAAGGAAGCCCGTTTACTGGTGGAATCAGAATATTGCAGACTTCCGTTCCCAGTGTCACCATGCACGCCGGGTATACCAACGTTGCAGGGATGATGAAGTTAGAAGCCAGTTGCAGGAGCAGTTTAGATTGAAGCGATGTCAGCTTAAACATGCTATACGCGACAGCAAAAAAGCTTGTTTCGCTGAGCTGTGTCAATCTGTAGAAGCTGATCCATGGGAAATTGGGTACAATGTTGTCACCCCAAAGCTGAAAGGTGGCAATTCCAAACAGCCAACTTGCCCTAAATTGCTACGAAGGATCGTAACAACACTGTTCCCGCGCTATGAGAAAAGTAACATGGGCCCTTATATTGACTCAATAGAAGAAGTCAGGGGTGTTGCAACGGCTGAGGTGGTTGAATTGGAAAAAACACTTAAGGCATCGAAGGCGCCAGGGCCAGATAAGATACCCAATAAAGTGCTGAAACTAGCTATGTTCGAACGAACAGACACCTTTAGTAAACTCTATAGTTGTTGCCTGCAGGAAGGAAATTTTACGGATAGATGGAAAATTGAAAAGCTGGTCCGAATACCGAAAGGAAATAAGCTACTTGAGGAACCTTCTTCATATAGGCCCTTATGTATGTTAGATACTGTGGGAAAAATATTTGAACGTAATGTACGAGACCGCTTGGAAACGGCAATAAGTGCAACTGGCGGCTTCTCAGCACATGATGAGGCTGTTAGGAGAGTTGGTGTTTGGCTGAGTCAAAAGGATCTGCGCCTTGCCGAACACAAACAGAAGTACTGCTTGTCAGCAAACGCAGAATGAGGGAACTCCTTAGCGTAACGGTTGGCGGCCTCGAGATTGTGTCACAGCCATCTTTGAGGTATTTGGGAGTGGAATTGGACTCAAAGATAACGTTCAAGAAACATTTGACGCAAACAGCTGCTAAAGCATCAAAAGTAGCTGGTGCTGTCCTCAGGCTGATGCCGAACTATGGAGGACCACGAGAGCGGAAGCGACGGCTGCTGGCCAATGTCGTAACGTCAGTGCTAGTCTATGCTGCGCCGATCTGGATGGAGGCTAGTAGAATAAAGTCATACATGAGAGAAATGAATGCAGTCCACAGATCATGTGCCATCCGTGTCTGTGCTGCATTTCGCACGGTATCCAGCGATGCAATCCTGGTATTGGCGAGCATGATGCCTGTTGACTTAGTGGTTGCAGAGATAAGTCGACTGTTCGTCGCTAAGAGGAGTACTGGCAAGCTGAGAAGGCTAGATGAAAGGGCCCTCAGTCTGGTGGAGTGGCAGCGGAGATGGCAGAGTTCTGACAAAGGCAGGTGGACCCATCGGCTCATTAATAATGTCGAAGAATGGGTCGGAAGGAAGTTCGGTGAGGTCAATCATTACCTGGCGCACTTCTTGAGCGGTCACGGATGCTTCAAGGAGTACCTACATAAGCGGGGATATGATGATGATCCCTACTGCCCGGATTGTAGAGGCGTAAACTAAAAAGCAGAACATGTCATTCTGCATTGTCCGAGATTTGTTGTTGCCAGGTCAATGGTCACAGCAGCGTTTGGAGAGGAACCGACTGTGGCGAATTGCGTTCGCCACATGTACAAATCGCAGCGGAACTGGGATGCGGTAAGTCAGGCGGCAGCTCAACTCATGACAGAGCTGTGCCGAATTGAACGGTTGAGACGAGTTCAGATGAACGTTCAAGTAATAGGTCCTTAGTTTGATATCGACAAGAAGTTATAACGTAAATTACTGACTGATTTACATGGGGTAGAAGCAGACTTTGAGCAGAAATGCTCCCTCTTTCCTCCTTGACGTAATAGTCAAGTCCCACACTTCGAATTGTAGATTCGTTTGGCTGTCAATGCTTCCCCATCGAGAAAAAAAAAAGTACCAGGGTATGTCTTCTATAACACGAATCACCCGGATGAAAAAGCGCACGGTAGTTCTGGTGCTCTGATCAAAAACCGTATTAAGTACTACCCGTTGGTAGGAATTGCGGAAAAACATATACAAGCTACAAAAAAAGTACGTCTGCAATCCAAACGAGGAGATATTGCACTGTCAGCAGTTTATTGTTGTCCACGTTTTGCTATAACAGAGGCGCAATTCATGCAGCTAATCAACTCCCTAGGAGATCGCTTCCTTGCCGCTGGTGACTATAATGCAAAACACCCGCATTGGGGTTCCCGACTGGCAAACCCCAAGGGAAAGAAATTGTACAACACGCTTATTTGTACACATAACAAATTAAACTATGTCTCCCCGGCTAAGCCACTGGCCAGCAGATCCTAAAAAAATACCGGATTTGATAGACATAGCCAGAAGGATTCCCAACAGCTTAGTAACAGCAGAAGCTCTTGCAGATTTGTCGTCAGACCATTCTCCAATACTCTTCAGTTTACTAGAGTACCCTCAAATCAAAGAGTAGTCCTTGCAACTAACTTCAAATAAGACCAACTGGCTTAAATACAGGAAATACATTAGTACTCATATCGAGCTGAGCCCAATGATAAGCAACGGGTATGAGATTGAAAAATCCGTCGATAACCTAAGTTCAAGTCTTACTGAGGCAGCCCATCATGCAACTCCTCATGTACCACCAGCCCTGATATGCTATAATCACAACATAACCAATAGGCACATAGATAGTCTTGTCGCAAAGAAGCGTCGGCTACGAAGGGAATGGCAAAACGTAAGGTGTCCTGACGCGAAACATCGCTTAAGAATTGCAACTCGTGAACTTAGCAAAGCCTTAAAATATGAGGATCAGCTCGCCCAGCGTTAATATATAGCTAACTTATCACCTACAAGCTCAAAATTCCCTTTGTGGAGGGCCCAAAAATGCATAAAACCGCTAGTTAATGTTGACACGCCGATAAGGGATAGAAATGGTAAATGGGCAAGGAGTGTCGAAGAGAAAACAAAAACTTTTGCACTGCACCTTTCAGATGTCTTCCAACCAAACCCAGCAACTAATAGTTTCATGCTACCTTTTGATCAATTGTATCTTTATACCTCTCCCTTCAGAATTCATCCATTAGACACAAAAAAAGTCATTACAGAGCATTTAAACCCAAAAAAGGCGCCAGGGCACGACCAAATCACGCCCAAAATGCTAATGGAACTACCGGGCCCTGCAATAAAATATATCACTAGAGTCTTTAATGCGATGTTGCAGTGTGGGTACTTTCCAACACAATGGAAGAAATCGATCATAATAATGATCCCCAAACCAGGGAAGGACAAGTCGCAAGCTTCATCTTACAGACCAATAAGCTTGCACCGTGTCTATCTAAACTCTTTGAAAAAACACTGCTTGAAAAAATCAATTGACACGTGCTAGACAATATACCCTCTCATCAATTTGGATTTCGCAAAGAGCTCAGCACCATCGAGCAAGTAAACCGCATAACTTCTGAGATTCGTACAGCATTTGAATACTGCGAATACTGCTCTGCTATTTTTCTCGATGTTGCCCAGGCATTTGATATAGTCTGGTTGGACGGCCTTATACATAAAATAAAAATGTTCCTTCCAAAAAACACTCACAAAGTCCCTGAGAGTTATGTCCGCAACAGATTGTTTGCTGTGTGACAAAATGAGTACACAACACGAAACTACGAAATTAGAGCCGGAGTTCCACAAGGAAGCGTTCTCGGGCCGTTTCTGTATGTGTTGTACACATCCGACATACCAACGGACCCTCAAATCACACTATCTACTTTTGCAGATGATACCGCAATATTAAGTAGAACTCGTTGTACAATGCAACATCAGTTTTGGCAAGCTATTTATCACACGTCGAAGAGTGGTTAGCCAACTGGCGCATAAAAGTGAATGAGCAAAAGAGCAAACACATTACCTTCACTTTCAACAGAAGCACTTGCCCTCCGCTAACTCTAAACAATACTTTGATTCCACAAGTAGATAACGTTATGTACCTCGGAGTCCATCTTGACAGAAGACTTACTTGGCGAACACACATTGAAGCCAAGAGAACTCAAATGAAACTGAAAGCCAACAGCTTTCACTGGCTTATCAACTCACGATCTCCACTAAATATTGAGTTTAAAGTTCTCCTTTATAACAGCATTATAAAGCCAATCTGGACCTATGGTTCTCAGCTATGGGGTAACGCAAGCGCCTCTAATCTGGACGTTATTCAAAGAGCGCAATCAAAAATATTAAGAACTATAACTGGAGCCCCTTGGTTTTTTAAAAACGAGCGATTACATATAGACCTTAATATACCAACAGTAAAAAATGAAATAGCCAAAATAAAACTTACTTATGCTGAGAAACTAAACACGCACCGGAATTCATTAGCAAAAGCACTCACTCGACTAAGGTCACAGACACGACTTAGGAGAAATGACCTACCAGCCCAACTTCAACTATAAAGGCACTTAGTACATACATTGCCTCCAACTGGAGGTGAAGTAAAAGTAATAAAAAAGAAATTATGTTACGATTCTATTACTTATTGTTAGTCTCTAAAGAAAGAGAAGATCCAATAAATAAAGAAAAAAGTAATAACAAAAAAAAAAAAAGAGCTAGCGTAGGAACGGTAGCAGTAACGTTAAATAGGACAGCTGTGTCCACTGAACCTACAAGGCCTGAGCCAAAAGGGCCTACCCTTGCAGGGGAGGTGAACATAAATGTCCTATAAAGATGATACGTGCAGCACAAAACTGGGTATCATACCACCTAAATACCCAAACACCATATGGTCTACGGAACAACTCAAGGCCATACAGCACACCATCCTAGAAGCGATTAGAAAAAATCAATCGCGTGCGGAAAAGCCAGTCCTTAATAGCTGCACTTTCCGCTCGGGATGGCTAGTTATCTCCTGTGGTAATAATGACACAGTCACTTGGTTAAAGGCAGTAGTGCCTAAACTAAAACCGTGGAAGGATGCCGAGTTGAAGATCGTTGAAGTGGATGAAATACCATGTCCTCAGATCTACATTGGCTACTTCCCAGAACTGGACAGTACTACCACAGAAGATATACTAGGTCTTCTGAACGGGCAGAACACTGGCCTAAGGGTGAACGACTGGCGAGCACTCAACAGAGTGCGTTAAGGTGCGGTCTCGGAGATTCCCTTCGCCGTAGACCATATCTCAGCCGAAGTCATAAGGAAAAATCAACTCTGGTTGAACTATGGCTTCGGTAGAGTACAAATGCGCCCCAAAAATAAAAGTGAGGCCAATGATGGGACACATGGCAAAGTGTCTGAGGCACCGGCAAGCTCCAAAAGCTCAAAGTGTCCATCCACGAGTACTGCAGAGACAATACCAGAGCAACCACAGTGCTCTAATGTAGCTGCAGTAACTACTTCAGCATCTGGTCCAACAGCAAGACGTGAGCAGGTTAAGGAGGGCATAAGAATGCGACCATCGCTTCATGCTGCCACCAAAAACCCATGCCACGATCACCAGCGTGCTAAGAAGGGAGGCTATAGATCCGCAGAAGAAGCGATCTTGCTGGGTAGCAACAGAGGGAAGAAGAGGGCGGCAAGTGCCCGTAAAAAAGCCAATTAATGGCTCTTCCCCAAAGCAAACCCAGCAGCAATACAAGGCAACTCGGATGCCTTCAGATAAACCTCCATCGTGCCAAAGCTGCCTCAGATATACTGGCAAGGAGGTTTAACGCTGAGCTCTTGGATGTAGCTTTCATCCAAGAACCATGGGCATATAACGGAGTCATCAAAGGGCTCCAAAACTCAAATGGTAGGTTGATCTATGCCACCAATAAGAATCGCCCTAGAGCGGCAATTCTGATTAGTAACCAACTAACCTTTCTTCCTTTCTCAAGGTTTATTTCTGAAGACCTAGTGGCGATTTGGGCAAAAGTGCCTACCAGCAAAGGAGAGCACGAGGTCATTCTTGCCTCTGCCTATCTACCGGGAGACGCGGCTACTGCCCCAACAGAGGAAGTTCTGGCCCTAGCGGAGTACTGTCAGCAGCGTCACATCCGATGGATTCTCTCCTGCGATGCAAACGCACACCACACAACCTGGGGAAGCAACGACATAAACACAAGGGGTGAGTACCTTCTTGAATTTATACTAAGACATAATATCACTATATTAAACCGAGGCAACGAACCGACGTTTGTGAATGCAATAAGAGGGGAAGTTCTTGATCTCACTCTTGCTAGTCACAATGTCTCATCGGAAGTCTCAAATTGGCACGTGTCACAGGAAACATCCATGTCGGATCATATGCACATACGGTTTGATGTGGGTGCAACTGTAACACAAGCCAAAGTTTACAGAAATCCCAAGAAAACCAACTGGGATATCTTTTACCTTTATCTACAGCATGGTATTAACTGCTCAAATAAACATATTCATTTAAAATCAGAGCTTGAATCAGAAGCTGAAGAGCTTCATTCTAACATAATCAATGCATTTCATAAAAGTTGTCCAGAAAAAGTGCATAAACCACGAAGGGATGTTCCTTGGTGGAATAAGACGCTTACTGAACTTCGAAGCAAGGCAACAAGATTATTCAATAGAGCTAAACGAACGGGGGACTGGGTTTCCTATAAAGAGGCTCTAACTGCCTTTAATATAGAATTGAGAAGATCTAAAAGAGCTACTTGGAGGAGTCATTGTGAGAAGATCTCAAATCTTCCATCTGCGATTCGCCTTCAAAAAGCCATAGTTAAAGATCACTCAAACTGTATTTGTACCCTGAAAAAACCTGATGGCAGCTTTACACAAAACCCGGGAGAAACCAGCAAACTGCTGCTGGACACTCACTTTCCGGGTCACTCAGCTTCTATAGAACACCCAGTACTGGTGGAATCCACGGTATCCATCAATACTGTAGATGTTAAGCTGGCTAGTAAACTGTTCCATGAAAAACGGGTGCAATGGGCTTTATCATCATTTAGCCCATACAAATCTCCAGGGCCTGATGGGATATACCCTTGTCTGCTCCAATATGGAGCCAAGTACATTGTCCCAAAATTGGCCAGTATATTCAGAGCAAGTCTCTTGCTAGGGCATATCCCTACGAAATGGGCTGAAGCCAAAGTAGTGTTTATACCAAAGGTAGGGCAAAAGCCAGAACAGCTACCTAAATCTTATAGACCTATAAGTCTCAGCTCATTTTTCTTAAAATCAATGGAAAAAATTTTGGATCAGTATATAAGGAATAACAACCTTATAAATATTGCAATTTGCATACCAACGTGGCAAATCAACAGAAACTGCAATACATAGTTTAACAACTATCATTGAAAAGGCTCTAGATTCCAAACAAATAGCTCTATGCGTATTTATCGACATATCAGGAGCTTTTGATAAAACTTCATATGAGGCAATAGAAAATGCCCTTCTACGGAAAGAAGTACCCACACCTATTATTAAATGGATAATAGCTATGCTTGAATCTCGGACTATTAATTTACAACTTGGAGGAGAATTAAAATCTATCACAGCCACAAGAGGTTGCCCACAAGGGGGTGTACTCTCTCCACTTCTGTGGACTTTAATGATGGATGAACTCCTCTACAAGCTTAATAGTCCAGGTTTCAATACACAATGTTATGCAGATGACCTAGTTGTATATATTGTGGGCTGGCATGAGCAGACTATCTCTGACCGCATGCAACAAGCCCTAAAAATAATAAATAAATGGTGCAGTGAGAAAGAGCTCTCCATTAACCCATCAAAAACTGTGCTGGTACCATTCACCAGGAAGAGAAACACTACTCTCAAATGTCCTCTGTTAAATGGCATCACAATCCAATTTTCCAATGAAGCGAACTATCTAGGGGTTATCCTTGATAAAAAGCTAACGTGGAACCAACATCTAAATAAAGTTACAAAAAAGGCTACAAGGGCATTCTTTGCTTGCACTAGACTTTTTGGTAAAACATGGGGTCTAAATCCCAAAATGACCTACTGGACATTCACTACGGTCATTAGACCAATAGTCACGTATGCTTCCATTGCATGGTGGCCTAAAGTCAAACAAAGGAATGCAGTAAATATACTAAGTAAACTGCATCGACTTGTTTGTGTCAGTATCACAGGGGCTATGAAAACGTGTCCCACTGACGCACTAGGGGTGCTCTTATACATCCCACCATTACCTATCCTAATAGAAAAGGAAGCTACTATTAGCGCCTTGAGACTGGAAGGTATTGCCGACTTGAAAGGGGGCAATATTAAGGGACACCTAAAAATTTTAGAAAATTTTCTAGACAGTCCCATTTTGCATAGAGATGATACTCTATTGTCTAAAAATATCTTCTTCAAACTTTTTTAAATCATTATTAATGATCGTGAAGACTGGAGAACTAATTCTATTAAATTCACACCCGGCTCCCAGATATGGTTTACAGACTGGTCGTATCTTGAAAATGGTAGAACAGGGGCGGGAATTTATGGCCCAAAATTCAAAAAATCTATCCCAATGGGTACCTACCCAACAATATTTCAAGCGGAAATGTATGCCATTGAAATCTGTGCGCGGGAATGTCTTCGCAGGAAAATGAGAGGAGTACATATTTACATACTCTCGGATAGTCAAGCGGCCTTAAAAGCCCCACAGTCGGTCACTTTCACCTCAAAGATGGCATATGATTGCCTTAACCTGTTAAATGAACTGGGTAACTTTAATACTGTTGTATTAGGGTGGGTACCAGGACATGAAGGCAATGAAAAGGCCGACTACTTGGCTCAACATGGGGCGATCATGCCCTTTTTCAGTCCTGACCATTTCTGTGGTCTCTCGAAAAGCCACAAAAACGAAGCAATCAGGAAACTTGAGGAAAAGAAATTTCTAAAACACTGGGTTAACTCCTCCGGACAACGCCAGGCCAAACAAATCCTCACTCTTTCAAAGGGTATGTCGAATTAGCTTCTCTCACTCAGTAGAGTAGACTTACGCATTTTGACTGGATACCTCACGGGTCATTGCAGCCTAAGGTATCATCAAAATAAGTTAGGTCTTTCCCACACTGGCGTATGCCGATTTTGTGAAATTGATAAAGAAAGTTCAGAGCATAAACTCTGCAAATGTCCTGCACTCGGTAGACAAAGACTTCACCACCTCGGTGACACTGTTGTTAATCCACACAAATTGTGGAACAACAAACCTCAAGTAATGTTAAGATTCATCAAAAGTCTAAACATAAAGGGTTTCTATAAAATAAGGCCATGTACAATAAATCTTATTGGTCGCTGTGCTTTCGGCCCCGTTATTAATTAATACGCGACGATAGTGGAATGCATCTACGGTAGTAATTGATAATACTAAGAAAACGATCCGATTGGCTGATTGTGTCAGGACGAGTATAGTTGAGAATAGCATCGACACGGTTAGTGGGTGGCTCAGTGCCCTGTTCGTTGACGACGTAACTGAGAAATTCCACTCCTGATTGCTCAATTTGACACCTACTCTGATTGATACAAAGGACTTGAGTACGTAGGATCTGCAAGGCGATGTGCAAATGTTGTTCAGGCTCCTCGATTGAGTTTAAGATGATTAATATATCGTCAATGTAACAATAAACAAAATCAATGCCACGAAAGATATCATCCATCAACCTTTGAAATGTCTCCAAGGCGTTCTTCAACCCAAAAAACATATTTAGCAATTCAATCAGACCAAAAGGAGTGCATACTGCTGTCTTCGGAATGTCACTCTCTGCCATCAGGTCCAATGCCGAAAAAACCATCAGGTCCAATGCCGAAAAAACCCTTGCAGCTAATCCGTGAAATCGTGGGTATGAGAATTCGGATATCGATCAGATACAGTAGCTGCGTGAAGCTTCCGATAATCGCCGCATGAACGCCAACCACTATCTCTCTTCATAACCATATGCAACGGGCTGGCCCACGGGCTCTTCGAAGGACGACATATGCCTTCCGTAATCAAATTAAATTCAGCTTTTGGCGACAGCTAGTTTTTCACCAGCGAGATATGGGGCTGCCAACGATATCAATGTAATAACATACCTCATAATGACCGGCGGTCTTCCTTCCAGGTATTGTCACATCGACAAATTCGTGCAAAAGGCTTTGAAATTTATACGTACCTTGAACAGTTGAAACTGACATATGTTTCGCAGAAGATAGATACGCAGTTGTTGTTAATCGAGTTAGTGAGTCGATTAGCCGTTTGTTTTTTATCGATAAGCAGTTGAAAATAAGACAGCAAATCTGCACCAATGATAACTGTTTGGACGTCCGCTATTATGAAAAGCCACATTAAACAACGCAGAGTCCAATAACCAGCTCTGCCTCATGAGTACCATTTGTGTAGATGACCGTCTGGTTTGCCGCATATAATAGTAAATCGTTTTTCATACTGTTCTACTTTTCCAACTAACGGGGTGTGACAGACACAACTGATACGGAGTCGATGAGAAACCGAATGTTTAAAGTTTGCTAAGAACGAGAACATGGCGACCTGCATCTTCGCACCTTATCGCCATATTTATGGTAGCACAACACTTCTTGAGTGTCACTTGTTTTTAGCACACGATCACTAGAAATACTAGTTCGGTGGACCGACCGTCCCCTTGATCCGCTGCGAGACCGCTCAGCCACCTGAAGTTGGCTGTAATACTTCTGCGACAGTATACGTAAGGAATCAACAATTTCGTTTATTGTGCTTATCAACTCGACTTGCGGTTACACAGCTGTGTTGATAGCAAATCATCTTGTCCGCTATTTTGGCGAGTTTGTTCAGATCATATTCCTCCAAGACTGTAAGAAATGGTCGGATATACTGGGGCATCACAGCGAGGAAGAGAGAACGAATGATGTGTTCACTGCCCGGATCTGGACAATCTGCGTATTTCTCGAGCAACCGACTTTTTTAAACCTTATACTTTTCTGCTGGTGGAGGGCGAGTCACTAAATCCTCTTCAGCACTCAAATCAACAATGACATGATCAAATTTGTCATCATCGCTGTTGATGCCATACAAGCGAAATGAACACTCAACTTGAGCAAACCACACATTGGGGTTGTCAGATGTGAATTTTGGCAAATGGATTCCAGTGCGGCTTGTGGAAACTGTTATGGCAGTAGTTGTGTCAATCTGAGCCATCGACGCCCTAGTCTGCAAAGATTCCATTTGCTGTTTGAGCTCCCTGATCTGATCCGCTAAATCATTGACAGGCATATTGCCGGGCTTGTTTGTCTCGTCGTCCATCCAGATAAGTTTTCTCGCCTTCAATGAGCGTAAATTATAGCGTGCTTTGGGCGGTGTCATTTTGCCAATTTTTGTTAATATTTGGGGTCACTAATATGGTAATCTACCATTCGAATATTGTATTAAATCGTTTTTATTGTATTTATTGATTAAAACATTTATTTTGTTAACAATTATAAAATCGCATAGTTAGTGTTGACAGAAGATGGCGTCACCCAGATTCTCTCAAACTCATCATGTGCGAGTGAGATCGGTGAACCAGAAACCAACGTCAGGTAGCACCGAGATGGGTTGCCACAGTCACTCTATCGAAAAGAGAAGATTCGAAAACAACCACAACAACATTCGATCATTCGAGAACAAACACAAAAACATGCTTGATTTCGTTCGTAGAAAACAAAATTAGAGCGAGAAAGGAACAATGACCACAAAAATTACACACTAACATCACGACGGGGCCGCAGCAACGCGCGCCATGCTACGCTAGTATGATATAAAACTGTCTAGTGTCTTGACTCTTCTTAAAGCCACATATGATTGACCAGCAGCAAAGAGCTTTAAGCCTAAATAGACAATAGCATGATTGACAGTACTACACTGCATTTTATGTACTGTGCAAGTCCAGCATATTATAATTTCTATTTTTGTTCAGCAGGAAGCAGGGCAATATTTCTATAGTTTGTTTAGCCGAGTCATTAAAACAGCAAAATGTTCTGACTGAAGTTCACCAACTCGTAACGCATTCAGGAGGTCTTTAAAAATAGTGCTGCCCTGTTATGTCATGTTTTCGGTCAATTCAATTAAAGAGAAATAACGCCATGAGTTGCTGGTACAAATCTAGTGGGTTAATCAAACATTTGATTTCCTCACTCGGGAGATAACTGCATCAAATCTCCGAATACACAAATATTTATACCACCAAATTTATTTCATTAATAAAATTTTTGGACATCTCACTGCAAGATCAGCTTCACTGCTTTCTATGACATTTTGGTCATGTCATGTGGCCGCCTTGCCATATACCTATCAACAAAAATACACACAATTCATTATTGGTTATCAGCCACACACCTTCTGCTATCAAACACATGACCAAAATGTCAAAAATTCCGTAGAAAGTAGTAAGGCTGATACTCGTAATGCGTAGTGGGATGTCGAAAAAAATTTCTCACAATAAAAGGGTGAAATCCCGACTTTTCCGGTGGATTTTTGAAAAAAAAAATTTGTGCATAATGTACTGTCACAGGAACTTAAGGTGAATGCAAATATCAGCCCATTCGGATGTCAAGATGTGGTCCTAATTTAGCTTGCATTATTTGACCTTCACATATAAACATACATAGTAGACATCTGTATGAATTCAAATGAATGAATTTGACATTCGAGTTTATTTAAATGAATCCCAATGTCTGAATGTAGCTGAGAGAATGTTTCATGTTCTCATTCAAATGAAGCGGTGCCCAATTGAGTTAAATTTGTTTCCGAATTTTTGTACTGCATTGTTTGTTGGTATGCAAACACATTTGCATACCCGACTACATTTCACAACAACAATTGAACACAAATTCCTCTCACAAAATAGATTTGATCTCCCCGGCTAAATTTCACAACAACAACTTCGCTCTTAAGAGTTACAGACATGATAATATCTGGAAAACTTCGGAAATGTGAATGCATTTCTTGCTTCAATGCCGAAAGTAACTATATAACGGTCGAAGAAAACAATCTAACTAAAAACATATTGTTAATGATAAGGAGGGTCAGTATCATTTTGATCTCAACAGGCAAAAGATCTGAATAAAATAACCTGACAAAAAAAAATATGTAACTCAATACAAACATTTTATTGGCGACGTGGATGGCATACTGCGAAACTTGCTATAAAAGAAAGTTTGTTTTATTTTAATAAAATAGCGCGGTTTCCCGAAACAAAAAAAAAAAAAAAGAGTGAGTTGTGTTACAAATTTTCTTTTCTTTTTATCATTACGTATTATTAATTATCCTATATTATACATTACTAAATAAAAAACCAATGTGAGTCGGATCACACGGGAGATGTGTAAACCTATAGTACTTGTTTTTCAGTGTATATCAAAAATTTTTCGTTTCTATATATTGTAGTTTTCTTGTCAAAAGGAGACTCAGTGCTCTCAATTCAAAAACACCAAAAGTGCTTGGCTGAAGGCCAGGATCAGTAGAATGCGTTAGGAATCATATCCGGTTAGCATTGCATACATTCGTTAGCAAAATGCAAGGACCTATGAAAACTATTCTTAATTGCTGTATGCCAAAAAACTCTGGAATCTGTCATGGAAATATTGCATACATAAACCTCCAAAATGCAAATGGGTTTGCATTTAATCAAACATCCAAGCAGAGACGGAACAGCCGCCAAAACTACCGAAATAACAACAATAATAATTCTCATAATGAACAAAATAAGAATGACAATAACAACAACAATCAAAATAATAATTCAAATAATCAAAATAGTAATTACCGCGGTCAAAATTATAACCCTAATTATCGATATAACAACAATCGTGGCAATCATAATAATAATAATGATAGAAATAATAATGGCAACGAAAACCGAAACAATTATAACAATATAACGGTAAAATTAACACGGATAATAATAACAGAAATAACAATAATAATGCAAATAGGAATAATTCAAATAACAACTATTATAATAATGGACAGTACATCTGTAATAACGATAATAAGTCAACTAACTATAAAAGGAAGCATTAGCAAGGGCAAGATTTACAAAACAATAAATTCCAACAAAAATCAAATCAACAACCACCTGTTGAACCAATAGAATTAGGAAATTTACAAATAATGGATGACCCAATCAAAAATTTTCACTTACCAGCCCCGGATTTTTAATTTAAATTTCATAATTGACACGGGTGCCACACACTCCTTAATAAATCCAGGACTATGTGATCCTAAATGGAGGATACCAATGACTCCAATAACAGTAAGAACTTTACAACATACAGTCGTAATAAACGAAAAGTTAGCCATCCCTACTTTTAAGGAATTCGGAAACTATAATACAAAATTGATATTTCTCATTTGCAAATTCCATAACAACAACGACGGTGTAATTGGTAATAACATACTGATACACGATAATTAACTTAAAAGAACAAAAAATTAAATTTGGAAATAACGAATTACCACTGCAATTTCTATCCAAGGAAAATGACAAACCAATGGAAATATCGAACGAAGATCGTACTGCAGAGGAAAAGAAAAATGGACAAGAGGAAGCAACTCATGAACCAGAAATAATAAATAACCTAATGAAGGAATTCTGCCCACGACTACAAGAGCGTGAGGAAAGAAACTTTTGTGTCTACGCTATTGAAAGAAACCTTGAAGGACCGATCTTGGAACAGATAAGGACGGAACACTTAAACTTGGAAGGAAAAGAAAATTTGCTACCTATGATAATAATAATTTAAAAACATTTTTTACACTGAAGACAGCGACCTTTCATTCACAAATGTGATATAACATCAAATAAGGACAACAGATAACGTTCTTATTGCAACCAAGACATACCGTTACCCATATATACACAAAACCGAAGTAGAAGGACAGATCAAAGAAATGCTGGAAAAAGGAACCATCAGATACAGTCACTCCCCACATTCCGCACCTGTTTGGGTAGTTTCAAAGAAAACGGACGCCAGTGAAAAAACTAAATGGAGACTAGTGATCGATAATCGAAAACTAAATGAAGTAACTATTAATGACTGTTATTCAATCCCTAATATGCAAGAAATACTCGAGAAATTAGGAAGATGTCAATACTTCACTACACTGGATTTGGCGAAAGGGATCCATCAAATCTAAATTGAGGAATCAGATATACACAAAACTGCTTTTAATGTCGAAGGTGGTCACTACAAATTCCTGCGTATGCCATTTGGCCTAAAAACAGCCCTAGCAACATTTCAACGTTTACTGAACAACGTACTATCGGAATATATTAATAAGATTTGCTTGGTATATTGATGACATTATAATATTCTCAACATCTTTAAAAGAACATGGTGAATCAATCAATAAAATTTTTAAACGATTAAGAGATTTAAAAATTCAGTTAGACAAATCAGAATTCATGAAACGAGAAACATGGACATGTAGTACCAGGCGAAGGGATCAAACCCAACCCCGAAAAGATAAGTTGCATTGACAGATTCCTTTTACCAAAAAGTCATAAAGAAATAAAGAAATTTTTAGGTAGAACAGGCTACTACCGAAAATTCATAAAGGATTATGCTAGAATAGCTAAACCAATTATCAAATACCTTAAAAAATAAGTGAAAATAGTTTCAATAGTATAAAAACCTTACTAGTAAATGACCCTATACTAGTTTACCCAGAATTTGAAAAAACATTCGTTTTACAAACAGACGTTAGTAACTTCGCTCTTGGAGCAATTTTATCACAGGAAGGACATCCTTTTTGCTAGACTAGCCGTACACTAAACAACAATGAAGTGAATTACAGGACTACTCAGTACTTCCGACCATACTTATTCGGTCGAAAATTCGTTATTGAAACTGACCATAAACCACTTACATGGCTGTTTTCCATAAAAGAACCAAACTCCTCAGATGGAGACCACGTCTATATGAATACGATTATACTATTAAGTATAAAAAAGGTATCCTTAACGGAAACGCAGATGCATTATCTCGTGACATGATAAATTTCAACGACTACGAAAATTTAGTTAAAATCTCGAAAGACCCAATTAATATATATAACAGACAAATAATAATATCTAGAAACACTAAGGTATTCAATTCACATCGAAATCCAATCACAGCAAAGACACCCGATAGGGACACAATAATCACCATTTTAAGAAACCTGAGAGAATCAACAAATAACGCATGATGAACTCTTTGAAGAATTTAATGAGAACATTGGAGAATATTTCAATAAGACAAACTAACATTAAGAGTCACTAGATGCCAAAAATTTACTAAAAGATGTGACGGATGAAGAGGAATGGCCTCGCTAAGGAACATCTAAGGAACAATCACCGAGGAATTAACGAGAATTATTATCAACTAAGAGAAAGTATTTACAACCCGAAACTGAGGAAACGAATAACCCAATTCGTTAATAATTGCGAAATCTGTAATAAAGAAAAATATGATCGCAGATCAATAAAGACAAAGTTTAAAATAACAGAAACACCGAACAGACCAGGAGAAATTGTTCACATGGACGTATTTTACAGTCACAATGAATCACTATTTCTCACTATAACAGACAAATTCTCAAAACACGCTCGAGCGATAAAAATTAACAACATTTAGGTTCACATTTCGGAAAACTAATAGTTGATAATGAATTAAGTTTTAAAGCGCTACAAATATTCCTAAAGACTCATAACATTGAAGTTCATTATACATCAAACAACAATCATACTTCAAACGCAGATGTTGAACGAGTACACAATACTATCCAGAAAAAGATAATGAATCTATAGAAGAAAAGATTGGAAAAATAATAATATTCAATAACAACACCATACATTCCGCAACGCATAAGAAACCCATCGATTTTGTAAACGGGATTATAACACACGTTTAATATTCAGAAATAAAAGAAAGAATATTGGAAAAAAAGAAAAATTAATAGAAACGCTGAATGAAAACAGAGAAGATACAATACGTCCAATCTTTATCAAGGAAATTAGAGGGGGCAAAAACCATGCGAAATTTTGAAAAATTATCGTAAACGAATTAGATAACGATCATGTTATTACTAATTCTGGACATAAATAGGTACTAGAAATCACACATTAAGACAGAAAGAATATCAAGACATCAAACAATAACAATTAACTTATATTAAGATAAGATATTAACGAAGACAATGTAATACTCGTATAATAATCAAGACAGAACCAGCATATATTATAAATGAGAGGGGGGTATGTGGGTCATGTTGGTCACCCTTGGCAGAGTGTGAAGAGTGAAAGACCCGGGCGGCAGCAGAGAGAAGATCAGAAGGTCGACAAGTTGAATGTTGTCAAGTTGTGTTGTGCGCATTCTGTTTCGTTTTATTATTTTCAATATTTTATTTATAACGCAATTCATGTAGTTTGGCGGAGGCAACACCAGATGAATGTGCTGGTGCGCTATCGTGGTGAAACAACACCTTTTTTTCGGCAAATGCGGCCGTGTCTCCTTTCATTTTTTGAAGCGGTCCAATAACTCACTGTAGTATTGTCCAGTGATCGTTCTTCCTTTTTCTAAAAAATCCATGAGGATGACGCCGTTCGCATCCCAAAAAATCGTCGCCATGACCTTACCGGCCGATGTGACCGTCTTCGCCTGCTTTGGTGCAGATTCACCGGAAGAAATCCATTGTTTTGATTGTTGCTTAGTTTCTGGTGTGTAATGATGAATACAGGTTTCATCAACGGTGACAACTCGACGCAAAAAGTCCTTTGGATCTCGCTTAAATTGCCCCAACACTGCTTCGAAGTTAACAGCCGCAGCTGCTAGTTGTTCAATTTTTCAATTTTTTCATCGCCAATTTATCATGTAAAATATTAATTGCCGTTCCGGTCGACACACCTACGTCCTTTGCTACTTCACGCATTCGGTAACCACGTCTGCCGGGCATCCTGGTCGCTCCTCATCAAAAACGGATGTTCACCCACGTTTAAATTCGTTGATCTAATAACTGTGGTCCTAGATGGCGATGTGTCCCCATAAACAGCATCCAACTTTGCTTTTATCTCCTCGCATTTTTCCCATCCAAAAATAAAAAGCGAATTACTGAACGATACTGCTCTATTTCCATCAAGAACATCCTCTATCGTCAAACACGGGTACTTAATGAACCGTCCTCATATATACTGTGTTGTGTTTTATGTGCATGTTACAGACGCGATAGCGGAAGATAGTTTGTGTTTTATGTACATGTTTGAAGAATAACAACAAAAGATAATTGGTTGCTGTGTTTGTTTTATGTATAAGTGCGAAAAATACTGTGTTCTTGTGCAAAGTGCGGTCATCGAACTCGATAAGTAAAGACAAAAATAACGTTGATGGGTTGCCGAAAAACCGTTTGCGACGCGATCACAAGCTAAGCAGGATAAAAGTAGCGAAGTAGAAATTCAAAAAGAAAACAAGTAACGATGACGTCCAGTTGGACACGAAAAAACGTAGTGTAGATGTGAATTCAGGAATGAAGGAAAGTGTTATAATGGACAATAATTTAAAAGAGTTGGTTAAGTTGTTGACTTTACAGAAAAATGTTGAGAGCAATAAAAAGAGGAACCCAAAATATCACCTGAAAGTTTTGCTAAAGTGGAATGTGACTTTGATGGTGAATCAGTTCCGGTTGATCGATGGTTTCAAAATTTTGAGGAGAATGCTGATGCGTATGGTTTAAGTGAAAAACAAAAATATGTGCAGGCCCGCGAAAAAATGGTAAAATCGGCGCAGCTTTACTTAGGAATAATAATGGTGAGCACGTACGACGAACTGAAAGAAGCATTGGCCTCAGAATTTCGGTGCAAATTTTCCAGTGCAGAAGTGCATAAAAAACTGGGTGAAAAATGTAAAAAAGAAAATGAAACATTTCATGAATATGTTTTGCAAATACGAAAAATTGCTGCGCTAGGGAGTGTTGATGATGAGTCGGTTCTACATTATATAGTTGACGGGCTTAAGATTAAAAATTAATTCAAATATGTTATTTATAATTGTAAATCGTATGGTGAGTTACACGAAAGAGATTTGAGCGTATGAATGAAAATGAAAAGCGAAATAAGCCACAGTACAGTGGCATTAAAAAAAGTGCGAACGGTGAAAAAAATATGCGTTGCAGTAACTGCGGATCACCCGATCACTTGCGTAATAATTGTAATGTCGGTTCTAAATGTTTTAAGTGTGATGGATTTGGACATCTCTCTAAAAACTGCCCGGAGCTATCAAAAAATGTGAATGTGGTGAGAAGTAGTAAACCAGTAAAAGTGATCGCTCTCAACAACGTTGGTGTCAGTTGTCTGGTTGATACAATGTCTGAAGTGACAATAATAAGGAAAAAGGTTTATAAAAAGCTTAATAACGTATTTATACAAAAGTGTAATTCAATGTTGCGGGGTTTGTAAACATGAAAACACTTCCAATTGGTTCATTTACGGAGACTGTTCAAGTAGATGGCCTCGAGACACAACAGAATTGCAATGTGGTGCCAGATGAAAGAGTAGAATGCGGTGCTTTGTTGGGGTATGATTTTGCGTCGAAGTTTTGATTAACCCTGGATGTAAATGGCTGCAAATTTTCATCGCTATCAGCACAGGATGATGATGCTAGATGAGCTAAGTATTTACAATGTAACAGAGACTGTAGCTGATATTGATACTCCTCCGCTGTTCAAGCCGCTAATACAATCACTGATCAGTGACTACCAACCGATGTCGTCGACGGTGGGATGTCCCGTGCAGCTGAAAATAGTACCGGACGGAAAATTAACCCCGTTTCGTCAGCAACCAAGCCGCCACCCAGAAGTTGTAAATGATGTAATTAAAAAACATGTTGAAGACTGGTTGAATGACGGCTTTATGCGTGAGTCGCACTCGAATTTTGCGAGCATAGTGGTCGTCTTCAAAAAGAAGGACAGCACGTACCGATTTTGTGTCGACTTTAGGCAGCTGAACAGTATGGTGTTAAAGGACTGTTTCCCAGTACCACTCATTGATGACGTGCTCAAAAGGCTACATGCGGCAAAAATATTTGTGGTAATGGATCTGGAGAACGGTTTTTTCCACGTTCCAATTGATGAGTCAAGTCGCAAATATATAGCTTTCGTCACAAAAGAGGGTCTGTTCCAGTTTAATAATGCTCCATTTGGTTTCTGCAACTATCCTGCTGCGTTTGTGCGAATCATTGCGTGTTCCAGAATCTGATCGCTCGAGATGTTATGCAGTTATAGGTATATAAATGACATCATTATTTACGCCCAGACATCCGAGGACTGCATTCAGAAGTTAAAGTTGGTGCTTGAAGTTGCTGCCGAGTCTAAACTGAAGATTAAGTGGAAGAAGTACCATTTTTTGTTCTTTAAGGTCAATTTTCTTGGGCATTCAGCGGAGAATGTCAAAATTAGGCCGAACCATGAGAATACAAATGCTATCAAGCAATTCGGTATTCCAAAAACATAAAGGCAGTGCAGTCCTTTTTTGGGTTTGACGGGTGTCTTTCGGAGATTCATCAAAGGACATGCACAGATAGCTCGCCCGTTAACACGTCTGCTGAAGAAAGATTGTCATTGAGTGATTCCAGACGTCACAGTTACATTTTGGAAGTCAAAGCTGCCTACCTTGCTATCCAAAAATTTCGTCACTACTTGCTTGGTGTGAAATTTAATTTGGTGACAGATTGCATTGCATTTACGCAGACTGTGAGGTAGCGCAATGGATTTTGCGTTTGCAAGATTTTGATTTCGAGATTGAACATCGTGCTGGAGAAAGAATGAAGCATGTCGATTGCCTTAGTCGGTATGCTGCAAGCGTTCTTACTGTTACATCAGAAATATCAGCGCATCTTAAATTGGCTCAGCAAAAAGATTCGTATATTCAAGCTGTATTGGAGACACTTAAAGGTCGTCCTTATGAAGTGTTTAAATTGAAAGGTGGCGTTGTTTATAAGAATGTTAATGGAAACGATTTGGTAGTTGTTCCGAATTCAATGGAGCATGAAATAATAAGTGAGGCGCATAGAACTGGACATTATGCAGCGCAGAAAAAAATACACGCCTTACAACAACAATTTTCGATTCCGTATGTTGAAAGGAAAGTAATGCAAGTAATCAACGCCTGTGTAAGCTGCATAATTCACAACAAAAAGCTGGGCAAGCAAGAGGGACTGTTGTGCTGTATTGAGAAAGGTGACAGGTCGCTCCATATGCTGCATATAGACCATTTGGGGCCTAGGGATTCAACTGCCAAAAGATATAAGTATATATTTGCGTTGGATGCCTTTTCGAAGTTTGTGTCGTTGTAGCGATGAGGTGCTGAAGAAGCTGGAGAAGTGGTCAAGTATGTTTGGCTATCTGTCTCGTATTGTGAGTGACTGATGAGCTGCGTTTACCTCAACTGCGTTTCAAGAATTTGTGAAGGTGAACGTGGTAGATCATGTGTGGACTACAACTGGTGTTCCAAGGGGCAAATAAAATGCGTCAACAGGTCGATTTTATCGATCATATGTAAACTGTCCACGGAAGACACGGAAGTGGTACAGGTTTCTACCGCAAGTACAAAAGGCGATAAATTTACACATTCACTGCTCGACGAAGAGGTCGCCGTTCGAATTGATGTTTGGGGTCAATATGCAACACAAAGTCAGTGACAAGATTCTTTCTTTGCTGGCTGAGGAGGTGGTGGCGAAGTTTGACAAGGAAAGACAAAATATGCGTGAAGAGGCTAAAAATCAAATACTTCAGGCGCAAGAAGTGTATAAGGCGAACTACGATAAAAAACGCAAAAGTTGTCTGGGGTACAAAAGTGATTTGGTGGCCATTAAACGCACTCAATTTGTCGCAGGAAGAAATCTGGCGAGTGGATATTGTGGTCCTTATGAGGTCATAAGGGTAAAGCGAAATAACCTCTACGACGTTAGAAAAGCAGCCCAAGTCGAAGGTCCAACAGTCACGTCAACAAGTTCTGACTTTATGAAGTTGTGGAGGTGTGTCGAGAATAATCAGGATTTGTTGTCGTCTGGGTCAGACTCGGATGATCATGTTGACCAAATGTGACAAGGGTTTGTGGGTCAGGCTGGTCACCCTTAGTGAGAAGAGTGGAAGAGACGGGCGGCAGCAGAGAGAAGATCAGAAGGTCGACAAGTTGAATGTTGTCAAGTTGTGTTGTGCGCATTCTGTTTCGTTTTATCATTTTCAATATTTTATTTTTCTCATTATTTTGTTATTTCTTAAATAAGTGTTTAAGTGGATTATTGTTATTATTATTGCATTTGAATAAACTAATTTTACATAAATAATATAACAATACATATAAAAAGGCAACAAAAATTAATGACAAAGCTAACCAACTACGAGACCAATTAAATATTTTTAAAGAACTATTAAAAAGAAAAAAGTATGTTACCAATCAATCATTGACCTCGCCGGAATCTCAGTCTAAGGGTGGGCGAGTTACAGACATGATAATATAATTTCTATATGTGCAGTGTTTCGAACACACGCTTACAGTTTTACTGTGCAAGCGTCTGGAAAACTTGCCAAATGTGAATGCACTTCTTGCTGCAATGCCGAAAGTAACTATATAACGGACGAAAGAAATCTAACTAAAAACATATTGTTAATGTTAAGGAGGGTTAGTATCATTTGGAACTCAACAGGCATAAGACCTGAATAAAATAACCTGACAAAAAAAATAATTTCTATTTTTTTTATGTAACTCAATACAAACATTTTATTCTTAAGATCGCCTCTACGTAATCAAACTAAACAACAAAAGGATCAAATGAATGCGACTGAATAAAATGAATTGTTTTCTTGTTCCTTTCATGTAAAAGAATCTCTTTTACACACTCTTCTTGTTCCAATCGTTTTGAATGGCGATCTTTTACTATGTCAACGATCTCCTTCAAATAAATTAGAGTTCATTCATATTGTGTGTGGTTCCAAAAAATTGAGTGTGAAATTCAATGGTACTCAGTTGTGCTAAGCAACTGAACGCACATTACAGATTTTAAATAAAAGCTAGTAAATAGTAGGTGTACTTTATCAATAGAAAAGCCAGAAGATTACGAATACCTCATAATGATATTTGTAGACGTTGTCAAGATGAGGAGCAGGAAGGTACAGTCGAGCAATTTCTGTTTTTGCCAAGCCAACCATATAAGCCTCTTCCAAAGTAACTCCCTCCCCAAACCCTCTGGATTCAGATCCAAATTCATCACCATATACACAAACTGGCATCAATTTAAAAAACTGACAAAAAAACTCGATTTTGAAAAACCAACTAGCAACAACATAGATTGCATGAAAGCTTACATTATCAAAATAGTCCACCAAAGCTCCAAACAAGCAGTCTTAACTGGCCACTCTCGCTCTCCACATTGGCCAATAAAAAATGACCTTCCATATTGGGATTTCGCGGGAGTATGAATGCGAACATTCTAGTACCTTTCTAGCGTTCAGTGTCGTGCCCGAAGCAAAAAAGAGCAGACGTGTGCGACGTATGTGATTCGTAGTGTCAGTGTTTGCAAAGTTCTTGCTACTATGTATGGCTTCACAAAAGAACTTACATTGCTGTCTAATATTCCCAAAAAAGAAAAGAATGTCAAAAGATGTTCCTATTATTTAATTATTTTTTTGTTGAATTTTGAAGACAGTGGATGCTTATTTTCATGTATATACGTTTTTGGAAATATTGATAATGTTTCTATGTTTTAATATGCATATTTTTTTTTTATTTTTTTTTAAATATAACTCAAATTTTAAATACATTCATAAAAAAGAAAATAAAAATTTTCACCATACATGCTGTCCCATAGCACCTACTGTTAATAGACGAATGCCATTAGTGTTAGTGTTACAAAAGTACACGTCAGTTGAGAAGGGTTAAAGCAATTGGGGAACTCTTGTTCATACGGGTTTAACGGGAACAGCTGCCATAAAGGTCTAATCTTTCGGTGCTTAGCACAGTATGGCTGAACGTCATTTTAAGTTTAGGAATTATAACCGCAGGTTCCAAATTTGGCCACACAACTTCCTCCCTCCTTGGTCTAAAGTTAAAGACTATCTTAAACCTCTGCTGCTCTAAAGCACCTGGTCTTACGGTGGGTACTTGGACAAATTATATATATGAATTGCATAGAAATAGACGGATGGAATAATCTACTTTTCTTGCCGTGTTGATTTCTTCCATACATGTATAATTTCTTTTCCGGTGCACACTTCTGTTACAAATGATGCAATAACATCTACTCCCATATGTAGAATTTAAAAGATTTCTATAAACTAAACTTACCTTGAATATTTCGATGCGACTTTCAATTTCTATGCGATGCACGAATGGATTTATATATGCATAACCCTTAGAGACCCAGCCGTCTTCTTCGGAATCACGTTTATTAATTATACCAATTGTACCATATGATGATGATGAGTTTGTTGATGATTTGGGTGGCGTTAATGTTGATAAAAATGATGATGATGATGATGCTACC
This sequence comes from Amiota communis, assembly GCA_037043315.1. Lineage (NCBI taxonomy): Eukaryota > Metazoa > Arthropoda > Insecta > Diptera > Drosophilidae > Amiota > Amiota communis. The sequence goes on along the minus strand of JBAMAV010001570.1, from coordinate 40,600 downwards.
ATTTCGGCTATTGTTGTTGATGGTTTAAGAGTCTTATTACTTTCGCTGCATTGATAACTTTTAATATCAGTTGGTGGTACATCATTACCAGACGATGAATAACGCCGATAAAATAACGAGGTTATCATGGTTATTAATAGTGCTTTCTTTTCGTTTTTTGTTTATTTTTTTATATCTGTCCAAAGACCAATCGATTTTACTTTGCAGTTTTTTATTTCTATTTTTTTATTGTCTCTCAGAGGTATACAATTTAATCTTTATTATTGTATTAATTTATTTAACAAACTTTCCAAGTGTATAATCATTTCCACATGCATACATTATTTGTTTTGTTTTTTTTTTTTTTTTTCAGCGTACGGTTAGTCTTATAACTTTAAGAAAATTGCTTTTGTTCTAATAGAATTTTTAAACCTGAAAATATATTTATATATTCGCTTAAATAAGAAAATTTTCGGAAATAATTAAGCTTTACCAACAAGAAATGAAATGATTTAATTTGAAATCGATTTTACACAATACCATTATCCAATTACACCAGAGGTGCCCAAGCCCTATACTCATCATGCTCATTTTTTTTTTTTGTAAAACTCTTAGGCATAGAATAAGCATTCTGCATGGTGTAAGAAATAGAGGTGGCGCCATTAGTTTACAGTTATGTGTCGTTCTCAATTTTTGACGTCATTCGCATATCAGTGCATAGACCGCTGAAATAACGCATTTAGTGTTGAACATGATTTGAAAATGCATTGAAAATTGAAGAATTTGAAGGATATCAGTGTATAGAACGCTCAAATAATACATTTAGTGTTGAACGTAATTTCAAAATGCATTGAAAATTGAAGAATTTGAAGAATTTTCATAGCACTGCTTCTTCAATTATCAATGCATTTTCAAGTTATGTTCAACACTAAATGCATTATTTCAGCGTTCTATACACTGATATGCGAATGACGTCAACAATTTAGAGTGAGCAAATTTCATGAGAGTAAAAGGCCCTAGTGGCGGTACCTTGTATTATTGTACCATGAGCATTCTGTGTACGTAAAATGCACGCAGCTATAGTCTGCCCACACGCATTCAAAATACACACACACAAGTAGACATTTTTTGATATTTCGCTTCTTCTCTGCATTTTGTCTAATACACATTCGCGATAACGTAGATTTTGTTGTTGTTTGCCGTACGATTTAATAGGAAAACAAATTTGCAGCTGCTCATTGAGGAGCACTTAGAGAAATCGTGGTTTGTTTTAAGTTGCAAATCTGATTATAATTATAATGATAGCACATATATATGTGAAAGTGCTTTTTCGAATTTAAAATTAATAAAAAACCAGAAAAAAGGCTATCATTGGCTATGCCAAAGATGTAATACTCTTCACGCTCCTCCGGGTTGCATCCAATCTTCCTTTTTAGCATCACTAAATGCTCTTTTTTCTAATAAGAACATTAATATAAATGGGGGTTTGTATGGGAGGTACCCCTTCTGGAAACCATTTACATGGTTGATGAATATAGATCAGAAACTTATAGTGTCCAAATTTCAGTTCGATAAGTTAAAAAACAATAAACTTTTTCTAACAAAAACGTTTATTTAAATGGGGGTTTGTATGGGAGGTAACCCTCCGGGTAACCCTAGGACCATGAAGTTTATATGACTGTTGGATACGGAACAGAAACTTATAATGTCCAAATTGCAATTCAATAAGTCAAAAAACAAAAAACATTTTCAATTAAGAACATTAATTTAAAGGGTGGTTTGTATGGGAGGTACCCCCCCTAGTGGTACGATTCGGCTGCTTCCAACAAATGTTCAGCGTTTGGTAAAAAGAAACCTACATGCAAAAACTCTAGCTCAAAAACTGAGCGACTAGTTTGCGGCCAGACGGACATGGCTTAATCAACTCGTCTCATTGAGCTGAATACAAATATATATACTTTATGTGGTCTACGATATCTCCTTCTGCGTATTACAAACTTCATGACAAACTTATAATACTATTCACTTCTAGAATAAGCAACGAACACTTGGCAGCTTTATTATAATTATCTACAACTATCGTTCACATAAATTTGGACAATTTATTAGAAGCAGGGTAGCAAACCGCTTCAAAAATCGATGTTGTTCGGTTCAGTGGTTCGAACCACTTAGAGAAAACTTGTACCGGTGCAAGAATCGGTTCATGGGTACATCTAAGCCGCGGTTCGGTTCGGTTCAAATGGTTTAATATTTTTGCAATGAGTGTCAATATTATGAATCAAGATTTTTTTTTACGTAAATTATTATTTCAAGAAACATTTGGTTATGAATGCAATTTAAAAGGCATTGTTCTTTAATTGCTTTGCAACAATTTATATAGGTTATTAAATAATTTTTTTTCAATTATGCAGTATTCAAATTTAATAAAAGAATGTCTTCTACATTTGACCTTAAGTCAAATAAAATAAATTTGAGTAGATTTATGATAAATAATTACCTTTTTATCATGAACCGAACCATTTTTTGGAGTGGTTTTCGGTTCGGTTCAATCTTTTTAAAAAATAAAACGGTCCGGTTCACGCGACGGTTCGGTACAAAAACCGGTTCGGTTCAGAACTGGTTTGCAACCCTGATTGGAAGGCTCGTGGAAGAATTAAAAGACATTTAAATATTTAGGTTTTTTTTCAGTGTCTATAAAAAATTTTTTGTTTCTATGCATTGTAGTTTTCTTGTACATGTATTTGATATTTTCTCTTCCATAAGCAATGTTTGGGCACCTCTGAATTACACTGTGCGACAAAAACAGTGTTTATAAGATTAATGATATTATCAATTTGAACCTTCTGACCACTGAAATATAATCGTTTATTTGTAACACATAAAGTTAAAAGTAAGGATAAATGTAAGTACTATAAAAATTAAATTTTTTTTTTTTTTTTTTTTGTTGCACAGTAAACTGATTCAAATAAGAAAATGAAACATAAAACCAGAAAGAAGGCTATCATTGGGTATGCCAAATATGCAATACTCTTCACGCTCCTTCCTTTCTTCGCATCACTAAATTCTCTTTTTTCTAATAATTAATTGGTGGTTTGTATGAGAGGTACCCCTCCTGGTAACCCTAGTATCATGAAATTTACATGGATGAATATGAATCAGAAACTAAAATTGTCCAAATTTCAGTTCGATACTTCAAAAAACAAAAAACTTTTTCTAATAAGAACATTAATTTAAAGGGGGTTTGTATGGGAGGTACCCCCTAGTGGTCCGATTCGGCTGATTCCGAATGTGCAGCGTATGGTAAAATGAAACCTCTTTAGCTCAAAAACTGAGGGACTAATTTGCATACATACAGACAGACAGACGGACAAACAGATATGACTCGTCTCATCGAGCTGATCACAAACATATTATGTGGTCTACGATGTCTCCTTCTGTGTGTTACAATATATTTTACGCGCTCGTTTTCTTTTTATATAATACGGGATTTACACGATACCTTAACTATCACTGATTCCTCTTTGTTGTTTTGTGGCTTCAATTTACACAGATCAGCATATCTTACAACAATTTTTTGTGCATTCCTCTTTATTTCTGTTTCTCTGTGAATTTGTGTACTTCGGTCGGAAAGCAAATTTCTTCCCATTCCGCGCTATATTTTACATTTCTCATGCATTCGCATGCATCCTCACTCTACGCAATCCAAACGAAATAAACAAACATACAAAAAAGGCAAAAGAGAACGAAGAAAAACGTTGTGCTGGCGCGCAACAATCGTCCCCTTGCCTAATTCGCTTTCGATTTTGCGTTCACACCGGCGATTCTGGATCATGAACAGCTGTTTTTTAGTGTTGGTTATACACACACGTGCAACTTTGGCCCACTTTTTCAAAATTAAAACTGAACATTTTTGATAAATACATTATTTAGAGCATTTTTCAGAACGGTCACAGCTCTTCTTGCAGCTCGCTTTTTCATTCCTGCTACTTGTTTTATTAAAATTTTACAACAAAATTAGCAATTTGCATTTTACTTAAAAATGTTGTGCCATGATCAGCTGTTTTTTGTTTGGGTTTGAAAGAAAAAAAGAGCGGAAGTCAGACGAGAATGACAGGTCCCAACCAGAAATTACCGAAAATTTTCCAACACTATCAGAAATTTGCCAGACCCTTTTCGATTCATTGCCGATTCCATTGTTGAATCTACCTGAATCGATTCACATTCTACAACAACAACTGTCATATTTGCTTGTGGTTGTTGTCCGATTCAATGGTCGATGCAACATAGAATCGATTCACGCTCGGTGTGAAAATGCTATTAATATAAAGATAAAATATCTCCATACAAACTTAAATTATCTTCCCAAACTCTTTAAAATTACGTTACGAATGATACCAATAAAAGTTACTACACCATGCGCTGTGATGTATGAGTTTGTCGACTGAGTTGGTATGGTTTTAATTATTTAACTAAATAAACTAAAAACTTTGCTAAACTTTAACCGCACTTTTTTCGCAAATATTCACTTTGACAGCTTATATGCAAAAAAACAGCTGTAACCGGAACAGATAGCGCTGGAGTTGGATTGGTATTTTATGTGTGGTCATCTTGTTTCTTCCGATTATGTTTGGCCATCTTGTTTCTTCCGATTATGTGTGGTCATGTTGTTTCTTCGGACAGGCATCGGTCATGCCTCCGCGTATTTCATTTAACTTTTAACGTGCAATAGATGGCATTGCGAGTCTATTGATAACAATCTATCGTCAGTCATATCGGTACGTATTTTATTTTTACGTTTTACGTGCAACAGATGGTATTGCGAGTCCATTGATAATGAACAGCAATTCATTTTTATACATACACTAGTGAACCCCGAGCCCTTTGCTACGCCCACGACGTGATGTTAGTGGGTGATGCTGTTTCATTTCAATTCTACATTGCGCAGCAATTGAAATACTTTTGAAAAATCAGACGAATCAATTAAGTATTAATATTGACGTAATTATCTGATATATTTGCTTAAGGTGACTTGATTGACTTTAAAATTTATCTCTAATTATTTTGATATTGTTCATACGAAAATACAAAAATCGTGATTAAAAAATAGAGGGGGAAGGAGGTTGAAAAATACCTTACGACCTATTCTCATACCTACCAAATATATAAAAGAAATTGAAGCAAAAGAATTTCATAAAAATCGGTCGAGCCGTTTCGGAGGAGTTCATACACTTACACCGTGACACGAGATTTTTAAATATTAGAGATATTTGAGAGATTGATATTGTAGAATTATACGAAGTCCTTAAAAAAAGCATTAAAACAATTTTTTTTTGGTAAATTTTTTTTTTTTTAATTTTCAACATAATCTCCTTGGAGCTCTATACACTTCGTTAGACGTTTCTCTAATTTTTTTAACCCATCAGAAAAATAAGTTTTTGGAAGGTCCTAAAAATAAGCATTTGTTTGATCGATGACTTCTTCATTTAAAAAAAAACGTTGTCCACTGAGCCATTTTTTTACGTTTTGGGAATAGGAAAAAGTCACTGAGAGCTAAATCTGGCGAATACGGTGGGTGGTCGTCCAATTCGAACTTTAAATCTTCAATTTTAGCCATTGATCGTAAACATGTGTGAACGCGGGCACTGTCCTAATGAAAGAGGATTTTTTTTCTGTTTAAATGAGGCCGTTTTAAATTTTTTCTCTTAGCTGGTCCAATAAAGATGCATAATACTCCCCTGTTGTTGTTTTTATACTCTTCACGGGAGTGAATAGTATTATGAGTTTGTCATGAAGTTTGTAACACACAGAAGGAGACATCGCAGACTACATAAAATATATATATTTGTGATCAGCTCGATGAGACGAGTTGATTTAGCCCTGTCCGTCTGTCTGTCTGTATGTATGCAAACTAGTTCCTTAGTTTTTGAGCTAGAAAGCTGAAATTTTGCACATAGGTTTCTTTTTACCATACACATTTGTAGGAATCAGTCGAATCGGATCACTATGGGGCTACCTCCCATACAAACTCCCCCTTTAAATTAATGTTCTTGTTAGAAAAAGTTTTTTGTTTTTTAATGTATCGAACTGAAATTTGGACCCTATAAGTTTCTGATCTATATTCATCCCATACAAACCCAAATTAAATGGCAAACTTGAATAAACAGTAAAATTGCCACTCAAACTGATGTGATGCTAAGAAAGGAACGTTGGATGCAACCCGGAGGAGCGTGAAGAGTATTACATCTTTGGCATAGCCAATGAAAGCCTTCTTTTTGGTTCCTTTTTCCAAATAGTCAACGAAAATAATTCTACGTGCATCACAAAAAACAGTAGCCATAACCTTACCAGCTGATTTTACGGTTTTCACCTTCATTGGACATGGTTCGCCTTTCAAACTCCACTTTTTGATTGTTCTTTCGTTTCAGGAGTGTAGTGGTGAATCCATGTTTCATCTACAGTCACAAACCGATGAAAAAACTCATTCGGATTACGTTGCATGAGCGACAACAGAGCTTTAGAGGTAACCACCCTATTGCGTTTATTGTCGACTATGAGCAAACGTGGCACCCATCTTGCCGAAAACTTTTTCATACACAATTTTTCATGTAAAATAGAAATGACGCTACCTTTTGATATCCCTGTAACCTCAACTATCTCACTCAACTTTAATCTTCGATCACTTAACACCATATCATGGATTTTATTGATCATTTCTGGCGTAGTCACCTCTACAGGGCGTCCTGAGCGTGGTTCATCCTTTGTTGATATACGACCACTTTTAAATTAATTTAACCAGTTATAAATAGTTGCAAGTGAAGGAGCAGATGTGCCGTGAAATAAATCCAACTCATTTTTTATTTCCTTTGCTGTTAAGCCTTTGATATGAAAATGTTTAATAACAGATCTAAACTCAATTTTCTCCATTTTTGTAAACAAACAAATTTTTTTTCTTTAATGCACGAGAAACACACAACAACTCAACCAATCTGGCTGATATTTCACTGCATACCTAGACGGTAGTGATGCTGCATGAAAACAGACCGTTTACAGTAATAATCGCGCTATCTGTTGGATTTTCTAAGGACTTATTGACCCAGCCTCGTATGATAGAAGACATTTTGCATCGATTCTCTTCTTTTATCCACACATCAAACATAGATAACCTCTCAACTCCCTCTACCACATGCAATTTAAAGTATATCCACAACGTTGATAGCCTACAGTTTGAGAAGCACTACATCAGTCGACAATTTAATACAAAAAAAAAAAAACATTTACCTGGTGTTCGGAACCGTACGATAATTGTCGTACGATAGCACATCATTATCGTACGCAGATTGTACGATAATTTTCATCATGATCCAAATTCTGATAATTCATTTTATTCATACTCTGATAGTCTTTCTTTAGATAAGTCTTTTTTTCTTTTATATGTGGCGAATTCAGTCGTCCTTTATGTACAAAAAAAAATCTACTGCGAAAAAAATTTGCGACTTATATGTTAATGCGGATGTGGATGAACTTAATGGCATTTTAATGCTAAATGATTTTTAAACGAGAACAGAGAGATGACCTATTTTTCATATCCCTTTTTTCGTTATCCCGAAATAATAGCATGCTGGATTTTGGGAACGGTGTAATTTTTTCGAACGAGTTTAAAGACAAGACGGGCATGACTAAATCAACCGCGTGTAGAGTATAAAAAGGCTCTTTTAATATCAAATCGGTAGTTTACAAGTGTTAAAAAAACAGTGACCATTCAATGTGCAAACTTGAAAGGTGATCACCCTTCAACCGATCCAGCGTGCTCTTAGCGCACTTCGTATGAAACGATGCTTAATTAAGAAACCAGCAACGCACCTCGAAGAAGATATTATATTTTAATAGTGTTCTACTTTCTTCTTCTTCTATTATTGTTAACCATAAAGTAATAGCCTATCTACAATGAGGCAAAATCTGTGTCTAATAGACACAACCATAGACTCGTATGTAATTCCACAACAACCACAGGCGAAATTGTTGTAGAGAATTAGAGTTGTTTCTAACATATACACAACATTGACGCAAGTTTTAGAATGGTCAGTCTGCAGCAGTGTTAGAAGAAGTCATCGTTGCCAAATTATTGGCCATTGTTACCAACTTTCGTCAGTGTTGCCTACTTTTTAGCTGATGATGAAAGCAAATAATTGTTGTTGTTATAGCAGCACATGAAGGTATACATACAAAAGGATAGGGAAAGGTAAAAAGGAAACGGAGAATTAGTGTGCAGCAAAAGTTAAAAAATATAAAAATGGAAAATCAAAAATTAAATAAATTAAATTAAAATTACTTTAAAATTGAATCAGTCAAGTAAGTGTAAATAAGGGTAGAGTTCTGGCCTATGTGTCAAGTCCTGAAAAGGAAGCCACCTCTGTCGGTTGAAGCCATAAGTCAATTGGAGTCAGCTGGGTCGGTTTTCTGGGACTGTTAAAAATGTGAACTGTGTTGAGAGGAGAACCACACTGTGCTACGTGCTATCATCCACAGGTAGAGGACGGCCTCCCAACATAATATTGTGCTGGTGTGACTCAATAGCATTTTCAACTGCCCTCCGATATAATTCATCACGACCAAACTTATAACGACAACTATCAAGAATTTCGCCTAATAAAAAGGCTATATCCCCTTCGCAAATCCTGATGTCTTTTCGGATATGTCTAGGGGGAATAACGCCCGTAATAGTGCTATAGTTGGGATGTGCACTCATATGTGAAGCCAACAAAAACTGCTTAGAAAGCAGTTCACTATGTTGGCGAACCGATAATGCTTTTGCTTCCTGGTGGAGATGGTCTATACTGGCCATCTGGAAACAACCGGTCACTGTTCTCAGGGCGTTATTTTGACTGACTTGAAGGTGTCCCAATTGAGTATCACTGAGGAAAGGAGTCCAAACAGGAGCAGCATAATTTAGAACGGAACGTCCTATAGCTTTTTATGTGGTGTTAAGAACCTCCTTACTCCCAGGAAGTTCCGACCACTCGAGAGATGCTTGTGTAGTGTTAGGTTTTGATACCTTTACATGTTTACATTTGATTTAGCTTCAGTTCCCCAAAGCTGTGTGCCATATTTCCAAACTGGTTTCAGTCTGTATTTGTAGAACCGTATTTTATTTTCAACGCTCAGTTTTGATGTATTTCCAATTAACTACTACGTCCGCTTAGTTTTGATGCCTAAGTGCTTTCTTTCTCCACGACAGTCTTTTGTCCAAATTTATGCCGAGATAGTTATCATTATCCTTCATTGGTATCACTATACCATTAAAACGGATTGTGGAGCTTGAGCATTTACGTCATGAGAATACGGTGAGTGTTGATTTTTCAGTGTTTACCACTTTGTGTCACTTACGCATCCAGGCTTCTATGTCTTAAAGCTGTTGTTTCAATAGTTGAGTAGTAGAGCTAATAATTGATGATCTGACTAAAATCGCTGTGTCATCTGCGTAGGTGGCAATTTTCATTTCATCTCCAATTGGGGCAGGCATATCTGTAGTGTAAACGATATAAAGCAATGGATAATCATGACACGATTTACCGGAAAACGATTAATGACCGGTTATTTTCTTTCAAAAACCGATTAAATTGTACCGAAAATACTCTTTCGATTAATCGTCATAATTCACTAAAATAATCTTAAAGATCCAACACTAGTGACGCCACTTAATTTCACATTTGGCGAGATTGAGTTGAAAGGAAAAGTGGCACATCATAAATCTTTGGCCCATAAATAAAAAGAAAAAGGTAGGGACTCAACTTATCCTTAAGACGAATTGAGTTTTTTTCTTAACGCACCAGTAGTGGAGCTACGAACTGTGGTTGAAGCTAGGGAAGAAATGAAATCAGTATATCCAAAACTGTACATTCTGTCCTAAAAATATTGCGATTTGATATGTTCGTTAGTACCATCAGAGCGCTTTTTTAAAAGCGGATTGAGTAGCGTGAGGATACTTCATCTGTCAAAAAGTTTTCCCCTAAATAGAATATAGGGTCCCATAACGAAGTAAGGCCAGATACGCATTTGTAAACGACTTGGAGGAGATTTTTTGGAGTAAATGCAGGTCGCCCTGGTTTTTATTTTTTTGCTAAATATCTAAATACTGTATATACGGCTAAGCGCTACCCATTGATTGCGCTCTATCTTAATAACGGTTAACTCTGTAAAATGACAAAGACCAAATTTGTAGAGAATTTTATGCTCTACAGCTATTGTAAAACATTAATTGTCATTTGAAGCATCGGAAACAAGATATTTACAAAAAACTGTTTTTCGTGTCCTTTGACCCGTTTAACAATTTTAGCGGCACATGTATCGCTGGGGACTTTTGGGATGTTGTTTAGAACCACAATCCAACTTCCCCTAATTTTTCTGATGTGTAATGTCTTTATTTATTTTATTTTTAAATTGTATATTCTTACATTCTATTTTAAATAACTAGATTAAGGTTTTTCAAACTCAAAATTATTTTTTTTTAATTCTTATTTTGAAACTACTAAATTAAGGTTTTTTGTTATATGAAATAATAATAATTAATAAAATGAATTATAAATTTAACAATACTATTTTTTGTAATGTACAAAACTCTAGAAAAGGAATTTGAAAAGAAAAATTATTGAGTATCATTTAATAATGTTCGTCTATTTCGTTTTTCGTGTATGAACAACTTTTAGGATATGTGTTTTAAACCTCTTGGCTTCCAGAATTTCTATTTCGATTTATTTTTTTCAGAATTTTGCCGGGTCATATTCATCGCAGAGCAAATGTGAAAAGGTACCTGTAGATTTTTTTTTTTGTTAACTCTGGTTAGAGCTCTCTACGTTTAATTTAGGTATTTTTCTATGTTTCTTAACATTCGCATAGAAAATTTATTAGAATTTTTTTACATAAATACATTTTTATTTTGACCTTAAAATAATGATCTTTTATAAACTAAAAATATTAATGAACGATCATAATTAGCGTTCAATAGAGGAATATTAAATTTTAAATATAAGAGCTTCGAAGCCTTTTCTCCTTCCAGTCTATTACGATGCGGTCTATAAATCAGCCCCGCGCCACTAAACATTCGCTCGCTCGGAACACGCGTTGGTGGTGTGACCAAATACTGCCTCGCTGTAGCAAAAAGAACCTCGTTTTTGTGCGTATTCACTTTCCACCATGTTAGAGGGTCGACATCATTTGCCGCGCATTTTTCCTCTAAATATTCCGTAATTTTTTCGGATTGAAAAATGAGCAGAACCCTGGTTACCAAGTAGATGAATGTCATCTTGTCCTTCAGTGTCACTCGTATCCATTACTGAAGTCATTGTGTCCCTGAAAGATACACGTTCATTGTTTAAACAATCTTCAGTTTTTTCAAATCTGGCACGCTTATCATTTGAAATCTGTTTTACTGTCTACAAGCAAATCCAAAATTTTCACGCTCTTTATTCAACGTATTGGGTCATTTAAAAAGTATCCGCTGTTTTTTTGCGACTGGATGGGGTTGGTGTCCATAGATCTGGCTACATTAATCTGAATGTGTCCAACGAACGCGTGTTCGGCTACATTTTTTGTGAAGACAGCTATGTAATTCGTTGGTCGTGTTAAAAGGTACATTAATTTTAATATGAGTAAATTATCTGAAGAAAAACGCTTTGTGATCCTTTTTTACTACAAAAAATGGATGAAAATAATGGCCAATATGTACTTGATTGAAATTGATTTTGAATAAAGAAAATTTTTGTTCAAAAATATACCAAAACATCACGGAGACTTTTTATATGACCCAATATTTTTAAAAAAATTTACTTTATACCTTGGATCAATGAAGGTGCCGTGATAAACAATATTTCATTTTCCTTTTTCAAAACGGCTGTCGTGCCATCAATATGTTCATCGGATAAATCAAGTTTGTTCAGAATTTTTTCCAAAGTAGTAATTAAAGGAATTACTGATGACATAGAAACATTGGCCTAACTTTTCCATATTCAAATAAAAATGGTAAAGAATTATCTTTCAAACAATGCCAAATATGTGTTTCATTTCAATTTATAGTTCTGTACCTCTAAGAAAAGCACCCTTTACAAAGAGTATAGTGAAGTAGTGAAGTTTAACTTTAGTGATACTGTGAATATTACCGTTCGCGAATATCGACGGCAGGTGTCGCATTCGCGAATGTTTAAAAATTGACATTCGTTACATCACTAGTACACGGCACCTAGAGCACTACAACAGTTCCCATTCTAAACTCAAGCTAGACCAACAAACTCTAGATAAAGTTACCATCAGTATTGAAAACATATGATACACAGTACAGTTTACCGTTGTTTTTTCGATATTGTTTATATAAGTTCACAGGCGACAAAGAAGCAAGTGCACTGTCAGCATAACTTACGTAAATAAGTTCAATGCTTCAGATTGTTGCATGCGACGAAGCATAATACTTTCCACAAATAAAAAACGTGCACAATTTGTGGGTACCAGCTAGCGATATCGTCAACGACAAAGTTGCAGAATTAGGAGTCAGCGAATTCCTAGCGGCATCGATAGGGAAACATAGGTTTAGTTTTAAGCAAAAAGAATTGTAACAGTTAGTCTTTAATAGAACTCATAAGTGGTCACTCGAGAACTTGCACAAAATAAATTTAATAAAAAGTTAAATAAATAGTGAAATTGGCGCCCAACGTGGGGCTAGTAGAAAATAATAATGACACTGTGCGACAAAAAAATCCTCACTAGTAATCCCTGAAATTTAATCTATCATAACTTAAATGGGACGTGTTAGAAGAAAACTGTTAACATTTTCGTGTTCAGCATGCCCAAATTAATAAAGAATAGGTGTTTTAATTAATGCAATAATTTTTTTTTTGTCACACAGTATTATTAATTCAAATAAATTAATAACTTAATAAATAAAACTGCGATTCCCAACACCAGGGACCCTCCAGTTTCTATTAATAAAGATGAATAGTATCTAATTTATAACTCAATAAATTAAAAAGCTCCATTCCCAGCATAAAATAAAAGCGAAGAGCGATAAAACCAGAAAATAAGAAGAAATCTATTTGCAAATGTGAATGTTAAAGACAATGTAATTGAAGAATAAAGAAGTTTCAACACCAACAATAAGAAGAAAACAACAGTAACAAGCGATCGGAACCCACGATAAGCCACTAGAGTCCTCTAGGTGCGAGGACAACAACAGCAGCAACAGCAGACAAATCGATCAACCAATTGAAGTAGAGCCAAGAAGACATCATTCAGGATTATGAATATAAGAACCATCATACGAGGGTGGTCAATAAGTCCTTATAAAATCCAACAGATAGCGCGACTATTACTGTAAACGGTCTGTTTTCATGCAGCATCACTACCGTCTAGGTATGCTGTGAAGTTTTACCCAGATTGGTTGAGTTGTTGTGTGTTTCTCGTGCATTAAAGAAAAAAAATTTGTTTGTTTACAAAAATGGAGAAAATTGAGTTTAGATCTGTTATTAAACATTTTCATATAAAAGGCTTAACAGCAAAGGAAATAAAAAATGAGTTGGATTTATTTCACGGCACATCTGCTCCTTCACTTGCAACTATTTATAACTGGTTAATTGAACTTAAACGTGGTCGTACATCAACAAAGGATGAACCACGCTCAGGACGCCCTGTAGAAGTTGAGTGAGATGGTTGAGGTTACAGGGATATCAAAAGGTAGCGTCATTTATATTTTACATGAAAAATTGTGTATGAAAAAGATTTCGGCAAGATATGTGCCGCGTTTGCTCACAGTCGAAAATAAACGCAATAGGGTGGTTGCCTCTAAAGCTCTGTTGTCGCTCATGCAACGTAATCCGAATGAAAAATAAAAAAAAATTTACCAAAAAAAAAAATTGTTTTAATGTTTTTTTCTGAGGGCTTATTGAACCATCCTCGGATTTAAGGCATTTCTACAGTGCATGTTAATTTTTATAAAAAAAAAGTGCCTTGAATAAAGGTTAGGTTAGGTTTGCTTGGCTGATCAAGACATTTCACATATACCAATAATGATCCTTTGTGTTGCCAAGAACAAGTATGGAGACTCTTGAAATACTGTTTTTTATGCACTTTTTTGCGAGATTTAATAAATTGCTACTTTTCTGATCCGCGATACTTTCCAAGGAGAGGAAAGATACAGATCCGAGATAGCTAAAGCGTGATCTGTAGAGAGCTGGGCATTGGCAAAGTAGGTGTTCTAGAGTTCCCCTGACATTTACCTCGTTGCATGTTGTACATGCATCACTCTGTACCAAGCCCAATTTGGCTGCGTGGGAAGGTGTTAAACAGTGTCCCGTGAGTATTCCGACTAATAACTTGCAATCCTCTCTTGGGAGAGCTAAGATGTAGTTGGTAGTCTTATTATTAACAGAGCGAAGCATGATTTTTACGGTTCTGCAAGAGAGTGTTCCATCCCACATTCTCTTCGCCTCCTGAATCGTTGCTGCGTCTATTTATTTTTTTAGCGTGGAGAGAGAGGGACATATGTATGACGATCTTACCTCAGCTTGGCTAGCGCCGGCTTTAGCGAGTGCGTCTGCTTCCTCGTTCGCTTCAATTCCTTTATGTCCTAGTACCCAAAAGATGGTGACGCGTCTGTCAAAACAGAGTTCGTCAATTTTGGTTCTACATTGTTGAACACAGTTCAATTTCGTCATCACCGCCGCTATTGCCTTTATGGCTGTCGATGAATATGTCTGTCTTTTCGGCAATTCTGTTCACGAAGGCAGGATGCGTCGTCGCATGTTTATCACTCTGCGCGAAGTGCTCTCTACCTTTCGTGACAGTCTCAGTTGCCCATTTAAGGTCCTCCCGTTCTTTAGACGAAAGAGTCACCTTAGTTCCCAGGCGTAGTTTTATTTTCACAGCTGCCTTATATTGAGCAAGTGCTTTCAAGCTTTCCTTAATGGGCCTCTTCTTCCGCCCACTCCTGCTAACGGATGTGGTACCTGGCGTCGAGGCCTTTGGGGAACTCAGAAGCTCTTCCTCGGCAGCTGTGTTAATGGTTGCCACGCTACTCACGCTTTCGAGGTCCGAGTCTACGTCGACTGCTGTACCCCTGATGGCTAACCCCTTTTTGTCTTTGTGTTAGCAGTAACATTACAACCACTATAACCTGCTCCCGTTACAGTAGAGATATGGCCACTGGCGACACGGTTCATAGAATCCCCGTGCCCGCCGGTGGTAGCAGCCAATTCTCCCACCGACGTTTGAACCGATATCCCGGTTCGTGTATCATCAACTTTGTCGATCTCCATATGAGTTTTTTATTCGGGGGTCCCTACCCCTAGCACTTTATTCCTACTGCCAGGAACCTCTTAGCAATGACCTTTGTACTAGCTCCCCTATCCCTCCTTGGGGTAACATGTAAAGTTATCCTCCGAGAAGATACAGGGAAGTTCGTACAACGGTCTTGGCTAGGCACCACCTGTTTGCATTGCTGCAAATCATGCAGACCTAGCAACACTGCAAACGGTGGTACCCATTGCCCAGTCGGCACCCGCGGGGAGGGTGTAGCTGGAGGATTTTTGCCGACCGCCTCGAATAAAAGTAAAATAAAAAATAAGAAGAAATAAATTATATTGAAACTTGAGAGAAATTTTAGATATACCTACGTTCACCACTTTTGAATCTTTCCTCAACAGCCGCCTTGGGTCTCAAGCGGTATCCAGTGCATGCTGAAATTATTGGTGTGGGTGAACACTCCAATAATAAATGTAATCATAGTACTGAATTCACCATAAAATTATATACTCAATCGGCTTTTGAAATCTTCATTGACACTGCTTTTGTACTACTATCCCTAACATCTAGGTTGCCGAAGTCGAATCTTAACGTACAGGACTGTCATCATTTGAAAAATTTGTCTTTAGCTGATCCCACCTTCAGTCAGCCCAATCGTATCCATTTGAAAATTGGTGTAGACGTGATTCCATAACTTATGCTTCCAGAAATTTGAAGAGGGCATCCAGGTCAACCGATTGCGCAACACACGTAATTGGGATGGATAATTTTTGGTCAGCTGGACACCAAACGTCCTCATGCGGACGGCCATTTGTCTGGATAACTTGTTGAAGAACTTTTTTGAGAATGAAAACTTCTACTCTTCAAGAAATCTCACCCCTGAAGAGTAATGTTGTGAGGAACATCTGCAAAACACTCACATGCGGCTGGCCAACAGGAATTATATGGTCCGATTACCACTGAAGACATTATTTGACCCTTCCCAGGATCTCGGTAGGTCACGACAGATTGCATTAAATCGCTTTCATCAGCTAGACCGGAGGTTTAATGCTAATCGTGACTTTCATCAGCGGTATACAGAGGTCATAAATGATTATTTTCAGCTTGGTCAGCTTGCAAGTATCATTCGCTCGGAAGAACAACATCGTATCACCGATGGAGTCAAAACAGCATTTACTTCCTGCACCTTGCCACATCATGCCGTTCTGTAGGAGTACAGTGTTACCACAATTTCGGGTGGTGTATGATGCATTTTGCAAGACGTCAAACGGCACATCTCTCAATGATATATTATGCATCGGCCCACCATTACAAAATGACCTTGCAGGGGTAATACTTAATTAGCGTGTTCATCGTTACGTTTTTGCTTCAGATATTCAAAAGATGTATCGCTGTATCGACATGCATCCAGATGATGCTCAATATTAAACGATTTTTTGGTACAACGAGCACAAACAGCCACTGGAATATTGTTTAAATACGGTGACATTTGGTGCTAAGCCGACCTTATGCAGCAATTCGTGTCATTCATCAACTTGAGCAAAATGAACATGAACGGTACCCATTAGCCAAAATTGTTCTTCGGATCGAAATTTATGTGGATGATTGAGGGAGCACTAGCGATTCGCGATCAACTAATTGAGGCTCTACGTTCCGCAGGTATGGAGCTGAGGAAATGGTCAACAATTCATTCAGCGTTAACAACAACGTCAACATTCCAAAGGAACATATGTCCAACACCAGCATCCTGGAATTTTAAAATCAAGACTGTATTAAAACACTTGGCTTATTTTGGCACCCTCAAGGTGATTTCTATGGTTTTAAGTTAAAATTTCAGATTGATCGCACAGCAACTAAAACAACGTTACTTTCAACCATGGTGTAAGAAATAGAGGTGACGCCATTAGTTTACCGTTATGTGTCGTTCTCAATTTATGACGTCATTAACACATCAGTGTATATAACGCTGAAATAATTCATTTAGTGTTGAACATGATTTGAAATTGCATTGAAAATTGAATAATTTGAAGGATATCAGTGTATAGAAAGCTGAAATAATGAATTTAGTGTTGAACGTAATTTCAAAATGCAATGAAAATTGAAGAATTTGAAGAATTTTCATAGCACTGCTTCTTCAATTTTCAAATCATGTTCAACACTAAATGAATTATTTCAGCGTTATATACACTGATGTGTTAATGACGTCATAAATTGAGAGTGAGTAAATTTCAAGAGCGTAAAAGGCCCTAGTGGCGGTACCTTGTATTATTGTATCATGACTTTCAACCATCGTCTTTATGATCCTTTGGGTTTCATTGCATCGATTCTCACTGCAGGGAAAACTATACTGAAACAAGTGTGGAGCATACGAGTCTCACGAGGATATAACTATCAAGTTTCGCTCGAGTGGGATGATGTGTTGCCACAACATTTGTATGAACAGACAGTGGCTTAGGTACGTAGGTAATTTGAAATCGGTTGAGGAAATTAAGGTACCAAGATGGATTGGAATTGATTTTAACCGGCACTGTACCAATGGAAGTATTATTTCTCGTCAGCTTCACATATTTTGCGACGGATCTTCGCTTGCCTATGCAGCAATGCATATTTTCGAGTGCAGTATCAGAATGGTAGTTGTTTTACGCATCTACTCACTGCTCGAAGTCGAGTTACATCCGTCCAGCCATTAACAATTCCTAGGGTGGAGCTCTCGGGTGGCGTGTTAGCTACCAAATTAGCGCAGTGGATCTGCCAACAATTGCGCTTTCAAGATTGCACAATACGCGTCTTATTGGACCGATGCAACGATCGTATTATTTTGGGTACATAGAGATCCGGCTTGATGGAAAAATTTTGTATCCAACCGCATCGGGATGATCCTACAACATAGTACGCCTGCACAATGGCGACAACCCAGCGGACTGAGCATCGCGTGGTCTCGGATGGGAAATCGGCCGCTTGCAGAAAAACAAGGACTTACCGTTTTTAGATAAGCGAAGGGTTCTGAAGATTCGTGGCCGACTCAGGAATGCTCTCCAGTTCACTGAGAATCAACGAACTCCGATCATACTTCCAAAGCATTATCATTTCACAGAATTGGTCATTCGGAATGCGCATCTCAACACGCTGCATGGAGGGGTATAATTAACTCTTTTTACAACGCGTCACCTATTTTGGATTCTAAGCGGGAAGCAATCTGTAAAAGAAATACTGCGTCAGTGTATGCATTGCTTCAAACACAGTCCACAACCATCCTGTTAACTGATGGCAAACTTGCCTTTGCATCGAGTTAACCCACCGACACGGCCATTTCAAACGACTGTGGTGATGATTATACCGGCGCTTTTGAGGTAAAGACTTCGCGGTTCGTGGTCATCACAAATAATGCTTACATTGCAGTTTTTATTTGCTTGGAAACTAAGGCCATACATTTCGAAGTGGTTACGGGATTAACAGCGCAATATTTTGTATGGGCAGTAGAACGGTTTGTCGGACGTAGAGGAAT
Source organism: Amiota communis (assembly GCA_037043315.1). Lineage (NCBI taxonomy): Eukaryota > Metazoa > Arthropoda > Insecta > Diptera > Drosophilidae > Amiota > Amiota communis. Next base: position 21,834 of record JBAMAV010001570.1, on the reverse strand, counting down.
TTGCGGACACATTTATAGTGATTGTGGAATGAATTTCGTAGGCGCGGACAAATATTTGAGATTGTGACAGCGGCTTTTCAAATAAGAAGTGTCATGCAAGATAGTTCCTGAACTGGCAGTGCGAAACATTCAATGGCATTTTAATCCCCCACATAGTCCCAATTTTTGCGGATTGTGGGAAGCTAATGTGAAGTCAGTTAAAACACATCTGTATCGCACATTTCATGGCATACCGCTGACTTATGAGTATTTGTCAACTATTCTAGTTCAAACTGAAGCCTGTTTGAATTCTAGACCATCTAACTGCTGATCCGAACGACCTTGGTGTGCTCACTCCTGTTCACTTTTTGGTTGGAGAAGCCAGAACAACAGATTGGCTGTCGCATTTGCAGTCGCGCTCTAAATGACGGAAAGAAGCACCAAATTTCCAGATAAACGATATTGTTTTATCGTGAAGCATTACCCTTCAACACAAATATTGTCGCCACCATTCGCATTGAAAGTGACGCAGCTTTTTATTCAAAATTGTACCCATACCCCATGGGTGTTGCTGATTTTGTAAATGAAGAAATCCCCAATTTACTAAAGGAGGGCATAATTCGACCCTCCAGATTACCCTACAATAGTCCCGCTGGGTTGTAGATAAAAAGGGAGTTGATGAGCACGGAAATATAAAGAAACGTCTCATCATAGATTTTAGAAAGCTTTATGAAAAAACAATAGACGATAAATACCGTATTCCTAATATATCGGTAATACTGTCAAACTTGTGAAAGGCAAAATATTTCACAACACTTGATTTAAAATCTGGCTTCCAACAGATAGCTCCGTTAGAATAGGATAGAGGGATGACTGCCTTTTCAGTGGGAAATGGGACATATGAATTTTGTAGGCTCTCTTTCGGACTAAAGAATGCAACAAACATCTTTCAACGGGCTATTGATGATGTACTGCGTGAGCAAATAGGTTATGTTTACGTGGACGTTTTTATGATATTTTCAGAAAATGAAAATGATCATGTTGAACATATTGCCTTGGTCTTAAACAAACTATTCGAGGCAAACATGAGAGTCTTACGCGAGAAGTCACAATTCATTAAAGGAAAAGTAGAATACCTAGATAGTGTTGGTGGGGGCATTACAACAAACCCTGCCAAGGTAGAGGCAACACGCAATTATTAACATTATTTAACATTAGAACCTTTTTAGGATTAGCAAGTTGCTATAGGTGTTTCATCAAGGATTTCGCTTCAATAGCGAAACCTTTAACTGACATATTGAAAGGTGAAAATGGGCGAATCAGCGCAAATCAATCCAAAAAGGTAACGGTGAACTTGGACAAGGCTCAGGTTCAAGCTTTTGAAAAATTGAAGGAGGTAATGGTATCTGAAGAAGTCATGCTATGCTACCCAGATTTTAGAAAGCCGTTCGATCTAATGACGGACGCTTCTACCTTGGATTTGGGAGCTGTTCTATCTCGACCATTAAAAGATAGAGAATTGAATTTCGCAACCAATGAATGGGAGTTGCTTGCCATTGTTTTGGCACTCAAAAGCCTATGAAATTACCTATATGGTGTAAAAAATTTAAATATCTTTACGGACCACCAGCCCCTTACGTTTTTGGTTTCGGACAGAAAACCAAATGCTAAGATAAAGCGCTGTAAGGCCTTCAACACAACGCTCATATTTTTTACAAACCAGGCAAGGAGAATTACGTGACAGATGCGCTGTCAAAATATTCATGCACTAGAACAAGAAGCCCGTTCGGATATTGCTACAGTGCATAGAAGAATCATTGACCTACACGATTGAAACAACAGAAAAACCGGCCAATTGTTTCCGGAATCAAATAATTCTGGAAGAAATACATTCCAATTCGAAACAAGACTTTATTCTTTTTAAGGAAAAAACCCGTCACATAATCCAATTCACAGATAAAAATACCCTCTTTAAAGAAGTAAAACAGGTAGTAAGTCCCAATGTGGTCAATGCAATACACTCCGAATTACCTGTGCTTGCTAGTATTCAACATGACTTTATCAAATGTTTCCCAATAGCTAAATTCTGGTACTGCAAGAACATTGTGTTAGATATTCCCGATGTAAATGAACAAAGGGAAATAGTTATCACAGATCATAATCGCGCACACAGGGCCGCACAAGAAAATACAAAGCAAATTCTTAATGATTTTTATTTTTCGAAAATGTCAAAATTGACAATTGAAGTCGTAGCAACTTGCAAAATTTTTACAAAAGCCATATATGACAGGCATCCACGGAAGCAGCAGCTGGTGTGACACCAATACCTACTTATGCGGGCGAAATACTTCATGTTGATGTTGTCTCCGCTGACAAAAAATATTCTCTGGCATGCATTGACAAGTTCTCTAAATTCGCTCTGGTTCATCCTATCCCATCTCGCACAATCGTGGATATTAAAGCACCAATTATCCAATTAATGAGTTTTTCCCAAATATAAAGACAGTCTATTGTGACAACGAACCGTCACTAAATTCGGAAACTATTACTTCCTTATTAAAAATCAGTTCAACGCTGATGTAGTAAATGCGGCTCCACTTCACAGCATATCAAATGGTCAGATCGAGCGCTTTCATAGCACTCTCTCCAAAATTGCGAGATGCCTCAAACTTCACAAAAAATTTTAAAATATAATTGACCTTATATTATTGACAACAGCGGAGTAATATAAAACAATCCAATCTGTAACCAATGGGAGACCCGTGGATATAATTCATGCCATGCCAACAGAAATTATAAGTGACGTAGTTGAAAGAATTACAAAAGCCCAACAAGAGCAGTTGGATAGAAATAACCCCTCTAGACAGAATAGGGTTTTTGATGTTGGTAAAGGTCAACAAGCGATTAGTTAACAAACTATCACCACTATATATTGAGGAAAAAATAGAAGCAGATTTGGGAACCACGGTTCTTATTAGAGGTAGGGTGGTCCATAAGGACAATTTAAGATAAAAGCCATCCTCGATTTTAATTTTTTTATCTTTATAAATATAGGTTTTTGATACTACTTCTCATTACGAGAACAATGGCTAAATTGACCGATTATACCCACTCAAAATACATTCCTGTGATAGATGGAAATATTTTAGTCTAAGATGATTTTGGATATTAACGGCATGACAAAATATTTGGAAATAGCTACACAAACCATGTCTTTAATAAACGATAATTATCTACAATCACACATGAAAAATATTTTAGATGCAGATATAATTCACATGAACACATTGATGGCAGCCAAGGCGTTGCTTCATAGGCACGTGAGAAGCATTAATGCCATGAGTTTAGTCCTTAAGGTTGTTGCAGGAACCCCTTACGTTGATGATTTTGAGGGAGTCAAATTTGAACAAAACAGCTAATTGAGGGGCAAAATAAACAGATAATCATGAATACAAAAATACAAGAAACAAATAAATAAAGTAACAGAGAGCATTAACATTATTATAAGTAGGAAAAGAAAGAAATAGACCATTGGATACGGGACATTTATATGAGGTTTTATTAGCTAGAAATAGGATAGTAATAATGGAATTGGAAAAATTAATGGCGTCGATAGCACTCGCAAAAATTAGTGTTGTAAATTTGGTTATATTAGAGAACAACGATATCGAGGCACTAATCAACAATCAATTCACAGATATTTCGGTAGGTTTCTAGTGTTAAGGTTTTACATAATATGAATTTTTTAATAAGATTTCCTTTATCTAAGTTAACGTGTAAGAAAGTAAGCATTTTTCCGGTGCCGCATAACGGAACTGTAATACACTTCGAGAACAACATCGTCGCAGAATGCGGCAACAGAACAATCGCCATAGAAAAATATAACTCTGCCATAACAACGACATTCTTTAAGGAGTCACCACGTACAACTTGCGCGCAACAGCTGCACTTTTGTAATATTGCAAATTGTATCACACGACCAAATCATCTGGAGCCAATAGTTGAAATAGATGTTGGCGTCATTATCATCTACGACAGCACAATCATTGTAAAAGAAGATAAGATAAGATTACGTAGTACCTCTGTAATGGTCTGAGAGGACTTCTCCAACATCTCAAGATCCAAAAGCGTTAGAGAAGCCGTCCCAGTCCGCCCTCTTTGGATTCCCAAGGAGGAAGGTTTATTCTTATACTATTTAACATCATAGTGAATTCTGAAGTGATCCGAGAATGAACACTTTGCAGAAACATGCCATCACCATCGATGGTGAGGGGAGTCACTGTTCGTCGCTAGGATTACGTCAATGACTGAACGATTTTTGTTGCAAGAGGTAGGGTGGTCGACCCTGTTGCATACATCAAGATTTGTTGAAAGTACAAAGTCTAACAGAGCCTCCCCTCTCCTACTTTCTCTCACACACCACTACCGTGAGGTCTCTGCCTCTGAAACGCGAAGAGAAAAGAACATTATTCCTAGCTTCTACCACGATAAAGGTTCTTGACTTACCCACGATCTGTGGGGAGAAAAAAAGGTATCATTGACACTTTAGGCCACAAACCCTATCACTTATGATCCAGGGTTCCTGTATAAGTGCCATGTCCTCGGAAGGCACTCTGGAGTGATGCAAATTAATCTGTACCACTCTTTGTTTCTTTTCCTGACCTTGCATCTGGATCTAAGATTATCGCCTTCAGGTTTCCCATCCCCAGCTTCAGTTGGCACTTGTTACACATGATAAGGTTCTTGGACTCCGATCTAATTTTGAACCAGAGAACCTTCCCCTCATCATTGTCTCGTGCCAACCCTCGGACGAAGGACCAATCGCCGCTTCCAAGTGGAAGATTCTGTCCTTCAATGAGGCTCTGCATGGTTTCGTCCTCAACAACTCTGGCTGGGGCCCATATCTTATTGAGCGTCTTTTTTGAAACCTGGTCCGTTGGTACCACGCCTAGCTTCGTACCAATGCCGCGTACTATGTCTTTGAGAAAAACCAGAGTTTCCTCGTTGACACAAGCCACGACCTTTAACACTTTTTGCCATGAAATTTAGACAGAAATGGATCCTGCTTGCGAACTATGGCTTCGTTGATGGCCCCCATGATGACCCTATCCAGTTTGAGCCAATTACCTATCGAAATCTTTCCTTCCATGTCGCCTCGGTCGATAATCAGCGCCTGCAGTTCAGGCTCCGAACTTAAGATGGCCAAAATTTCTTTTCGACGTAAGCTGGATCAGGAGCCTTGGCGAAGTCATCAGACCTCTGCCTTTTACCAGAGCTTTGCTTGATATCCATAGGCTCCTTACTTGGAGCCTCGGTTGGCAGCTGGGTCAACTTTTGCTCTAGGTGCTTTAGCCTTTTTGGGTACCGTGTTGGTGGACGGCACTACTCCAATAGGGGCCTTGACGGGTGCCGTGAATTCGATGTGGTTAACCTAACTGTCGGAACCAGCGTCGCACCAGATGGGGCAGTCTCCTCTGCGTTTGATGCTGGGTCAGCATGAGTACTTAGCGACGAATCTATTGCGATGTTGTGTTTACGCTCGAAACGTCGCACGTTATACTAATTCTACTTATAGTCGATTTACATTAAAGGAAAAAACAGTTTATTTAATAAACAGGTAGAAAAATGTTATGTGCCATCATAAGCTGTTTTATGTTTTTATGACGGGGAAAGAAAAAGAGCCAAAATGAGCTAAAAAGGCAGCAATTTCTCAACACTGCTAAGGAAGACCAGTCAATAGTTGTTTATAAACCTGTTCTCTTTATTTAACTGTTTATTAACAACTGTCGACTGGTCTTCCACATAACATTTTTAAGTTAACCATAAATTGTTAATTTTTTTAAAAAATTTTAATAAAATAAGTATCAGGAATGAAAAAGGGAGCTGCAAGAACTATGTGCGTATGCTGCAAAATATTCTAAATCATGTATTTTTTCACAAAATTTTAGTTTTAATATACGTGCTCGTAAAGTTCCACGTGTACGTAGAACCAAAATTAAAAAACAGCTGTTCCGATACTGACAATTGTATAAAATTTGAAAATATCTACAACAAAAAAAAAAGAAAAAAATCAGTGTAAACACCTGATTAAAAATCAGGCAATTTTATGCAGTCTAAACCGACGATTAGTGTGCGGATTTTGTAGTCATTATCGCTCCAATTTTGTCCACATTTGTTTAATTTTTTGCTACTAACAAAAGCAAGCATGTTTTTGTTTTTCTTCTCAAATTTTCGAATTTTTTTGTTTTCAAATGTTCCCGTTTCTATAGTGACATATAGAATCGCACCATCCCTACCGTTAAACTTTAAAACATGAACAAACAGAAACGGAGTTTTATAGCAATGAGCTTTTTGTATTGTAGCATAATGAACTTACAGTAGAGTAAAAAAAAATTATTTATTAAATAAATATGAAAATATATAAAAACTTGCGAGTTGCAACAAAGTGGATAGCATATAAACATTCCTCATGAAGAAATACATGTACATGCCAACTTGCTGATTGGTCAAACGTTGTTGGAGTGAAAAGCAGTAAAAAAAATTTTCTCGACCTATTTTATACAAATAGATGAAGATTTTTTTTTCTTTTTTTTTTTAATTATATTTTATTTGCGATCAGTCTGACTTTTAACAAATTTTCTAATTACATATTTGTATATCACAGGATTGGTGATCTCCAACGAGGGCAACCAATATAAACTTGACAAACTAAAATCTATTCTCACTATATTCTATGTGAAAGATCTAACACATGAAATCTATTCAGGCGCCTAACATCCACGTCGTTTTCTAGCAGACTTATAGCTAAATTGTTGGTTTGATTATGAAGTTTCTTGATGTATATATCTGTACTTTTTTTTATTTCATCCTTAATAAATGGTATTTTGAGGTCTTTATGGAGGTGAAAACTGGTCACATACCAAGGAGCACTTGGTATTTTACGTAGCGTCATTGACTGATACCTTTGCAGAATCTGTATATTGGAGTTACTTGCCGTTCCCCACAGCTGCATTGCATAAGTCCACACCGGCTTCAGAACTGCTTCATAAAGTCGAACTTTGTTATCTAGGCTAAGTTGAGACCATGGTCCAAGGAGCTAGTGCATCTTTCTGCTTTTTATTTTTGGCTTCATTTGTTTTGCTTTTATGTGAGTCTTCCAAGTAAGCCTCCGATCCAGGTGTATTCCTAGGTATTTGACGGTGTCGCTTTGTGGAATAGTGGAACCATTCAATATTACTGGGGGACAGCTTCCGCGCTTTAAGGTGAAAGTAATTTGAACTGACTTTTGTGTGTTCACCTATATTTTCCACTGCTTCAGCCATGTTTCGACCAATAAAAGTTGATTTTGCAAGTGCTGTGTGGCAAAGACATTCTTTGCATTCGATGCAATTATCGCTGTGTCATCTGCATATGTTGCAACCTCAACATTATTTCCCACTGGCATACCAGCGGTATATACTGTGCATAGGATGGGGCCAAGTACGCTTCTTTGGGGGTACCCCAGCATTAATTGTATATATTTTAGAGTTCTCGCCCGATTGATGAACATAGAAGTGGCGATCAGTGAGGTAAGACTTAAGAAGGAGATAGTATGGTGCAGGAAGTAATTTCTTAATCTTATAGAGCACATCCGGATGCCATACTCTATCAAATACATATTGAACATCTAAAAAGACAGCAGCACAGTTTTTGTTTTCTTCAAGTGCACCCATAATACACTTGACAATTCGGTGGCATTGCTCAATCGTTCCATGTCCTCTTTTAAACCCAAACTGATGATCGGTTATGATGTTAAGTTGGTCCAGTACAAGTGCCATTCTTCTTAAAAGTATCTTTTCAAATACCTTAGAGAAGGTTACCTGTATACTAATGGGACGGTATGACGTCGTAAACTACTCAGGTTTATTTGGTTTAGGTATCATAATTACCTCTGCGCATTTCCATTGTCCTGGGAAGTGATTTAGCATTAGCATAGCATTGCAAATATATGTTAGGAGTCTGATGCACTTTGAAGGCAGATTTCTAAAGGTGATGCCATCAATTTTATCATAACCCGGTGATTTTTTGAGTTTTATTTCCTTAACCTTAGCTTATAACTCCGCAAGAGTAGTTTGGCAAATTGGCAGACTCAACAGACAGGGCGAATCAAAAAAAGTTAAGATACCTCAGATTCTGTTTCCGGATCAGTTATTAGGTTAGATTGAAAGACTGAGTGCAAGTGCTGATCAAAAGCCTTTTCTTCATTACCTTTGCTTCGGATCCCGTTACTCTCTGGAATTATAGTACTTCTTCTGGTGGGCTGCTTTAAATACTTAGTTGCTTTCCACAGGCTGTAGTCAAGATCTGCGGTAAATGGATCTAGATTCCTTAAGTACTCTGCTGTCGCTTAATTTCTTAATTCCTTTAGTCTTATTTTCAGGTCCTTGGCTGCATTATTAAAAATACGTTTGTCTAAAGGACTTCGACTAATTTGCCATTTCTTTCGCAATTTTCTTTTATTTTTTGTAAACCTTCTCAGTTCAATAGAAAAAAGGTTAGAAGGTTGTCTGACTTGACTATTGCATGACTCAGTGAAAAGAAAAGCGGCTTCATGAATTGTATTAGTTAGCGTTTCAATTGCAGAATCAATCTCTTCGCCAGTCTTTAAAGGTATGTTTAAATTAATTTGATTTTCAAGCCAATTTTTTAATGCAACTATGTTCGTTTTTGGCGTAATAATTGTAAGGCTTTTCTTTAATCTGCACGGTGGAGCCATAGGTAACAATAATTGGCGATTGATCGGAGCTCAGGTCAAAATTCTCCTCAACATGAAATTGGCTTTGTGGAAGTCCAGAATATACAACAAAGTCTAACAAGTCTGGTATTTTATTGGGATCTGTAGGCCAGTAAGTCGGTTTACCAGTAGAAAGAGTTGAGTAAGTATTTTGTAGTAATACATTTATAAAGTTCACTGCCTTTTGGGTTTACCAATCTTGATACCCACTAGGGATGCTTAGCATTAAAGTCTCCACCGGCAATAAAGTGACCACCAAGACTTTGAAACAGCATTTTATAGTCATGTGTTTGACTGCATACCTTGGCGGGAAATATACCGCGGCCACTGAGATATCAATGTGCATGCATTTAATTTGTATAACAGCAGCTTCAATGTTGTTTAATCTAAGCCCATCTAATGTTTTAAATTTAAGCTTGTTCTTAACAATTTTTGCGTGACATAAGCTCCTGATATACTCTGCACGTTTATAGCTGGCAGCATGATTTTTATAACAGTTTGTTGGTAGGTCTTTGGCCTTCGTGCAGTTGACGCTGTCCAAACTCTTTTTTTTTTTTTGTTATTACTTTTTTCTTTATTTATTGGATCTTCTCTTCTTTTAGAGACTAACAATAAGTAATAGAATCTTAACCTAATTTCTTCTTTATTACTTTTACTTCACCTCCAGTTGGAGGGAATGTATATACTAAGTGCCCTTATAATTGAAGTTGGGCTGGTAGGTCATTTCTCCTAAGTCGTGTCTGTGACCTTAGTCGAGTGAGTGCTTTTGCTAATGGATTCCGGTGCGTGTTTAGTTTCTCAGCATAAGTGAGTTTTATTTTGGCTATTTCATTTTTTACTGTTGGTATATTAAGATTTATATGTAATCGCTCGTTTTTAAAAAACCAAGGGGCTCCAGTTATAGTTCTTAATATTTTTGATTGCGCTCTTTGAATAACGTCCAGATTAGAGGCGCTTGCATTACCCCATAGCTGAGAACCATAGGTCCAGATTGGCTTTATGATGCTGTTATAAAGGAGAACTTTATACTCAATATTTAGTGGAGATCGTGAGTTGATAAGCCAGTGAAAGCTGTTGGCTTTCAGTTTCATTTGAGTTCTCTTGGCTTCAATGTGTTTTCGTCAAGTAAGTCTGCTGTCAAGATGGACTCCGAGGTACACAACGTTATCTACTTGTGGAATCAAAGTATTGCTTAGAGTTAGCGGAGGGCAAGTGCTTCTGTTGAGTGTGAAGGTAATGTGTTTGCTCTTTTTCTCATTCACTTTTATGCGCCAGTTGGCTAACCACTCTTCGACGTGTGATAAATAGCTTGCCAAAACTGATGTTGCATGCATCTTACAACGAGATCTACTTAATATTGCGGTATCATCTGCAAAAGTAGATAGTGTGATTTGAGTGTCCGGATGTGTACAACACATATAGAAACGGCCCAAGAACGCTTCATTGTGGAACTCCGGCTCTAATTTCGTAGTTTCGTGTTGTGTACTAATTTTGTCGCACAGCAAACAATCTGTTGCGGACATAACTCTCAAGGACTTTGTGAGTGTTTTTTGGAAGGAACATTTTTATTTTATGTATAAGGCCGTCCAACCAGACTTTATCAAATGCCTGGGCAATATCGAGAAAAATAGCAGAGCAGTATTCGCGGTGTTCAAATGCTGTATGAATCTCAGAAGTTATGCGGTTTACTTGTTCGATGGTGCTGTGCCTTTTGGGAAATCCAAATTGATGAGAGGGTATAATGTCTAGTACGTGTCTATTGATTTTTTCAAGCAGTGTTTTTCAAAGAGTTTAGACAGACACGGCAGCAAGCTTATTGGTCTGTAAGATGAAGCTTGCGACTTGTCTTTCCCTGGTTTGGGTATCATTATTATGATCGATTTCTTCCATTGTGTTGGAAAGTACGCACATTGCAATATCGCATTAAAGACTCTAGTGATATATTTTATTGCAGTGCCCGGTAGTTCCATTAGCATTTTGGGCGTGATTTGGTCGTGCCCTGGCGCCTTTTTTGGGTTTAAATGCTCTGTAATGACTTTTTTTGTGTCTAATGGAATTCTGATGGGAGAGGTTTCAAGATGCAACTGATCGGAAGGTAGCATGAAACTATTAGTTGCTGGATTTGGTTGGAAGACATCTGAAAGGTGCAGTGCAAAAGTTTTTGCTTTCTCTTCGTCACTCCTTGCCCATTTACCATTTTTATCCCTTATCGGCGTGTCAACATTAACTAGCGGTTTTATGCATTTTTGGGCCCTCCACAAAGGGAATTTCGAGCTTGTAGGTGATAAGTTAGCTATATATTGACGCTGGGCGAGCTGATCCTCATATTTTAAGGCTTTGCTTAGTTCACGAGTTGCAATTTTTAAGCGATGTTTCGCGTCAGGACACCTTACGTTTTGCCATTCCCTTCGTAGCCGACGCTTCTTTGCGACAAGACTATCTATGTGCCTATTGGTTATGTTGTGATTATAGCATATCAGGGCTGGTGGTAGATGAGGAGTTGCATGATGGGCTGCCTCAGTAAGACTTGAACTTAGGTTATCGACGGATTTTTCAATCTCATACCCGTTGCTTATCATTGGGCTCAGCTCGATATGAGTACTAATGTATTTCCTGTATTTAAGCCAGTTGGTCTTATTTGAAGTTAGTTGCAAGGGGTACTCTTTGATTTGAGGGTACTCTAGAAAGCTGAATCAAATCCGGTATTTTTTTAGAATCTGCTGTCCAAACTCCTGACATCTGAAACATTGTACGATGTCGCTTACCATCCTTGGCGTTTCGATTGAAACCATAGCATTGCCAATATGCTTTACCATGTATATTTCCAAGTTTTTGGTGTCTGGCTTAAGATCTATGAAAAACATATTCAATGGCTCCTTCGTAATGCGGTTTCTGATGTTATTGACGTCCCTCACTTTTAATCCTAACGATTCAATTACTGTCTTGATTATGTTAGTCGGTGTTGTATGATGTAAATTTTTAGCTACTACTCTAAAAGCTCTCTCATTTTTTAATTGGTACACATGAAATTTTACATTCTCTTCCGTCAGGATTTTTACAAGATCTTTGTATTTTTCCACTGACTTAACCTTGATCCTGACATGACCATCTCGCTGCGATTTATAATTAAAATCTTTCATGTCAATTTTGGTTTTGAGGTAGCTCATTACACCATTGATATCATCAACATCAGACAAAAATATAGGCGGCAGTTTGCCTATAGGATCAGCTACATCCACTACTTTACCCACAGTACTGTTATTGTTATCATTGATGTTCGTGTGTTTAGATGTGCTTGATTCAAAGTCCAGTGCAGGTACTTTCCTTTTGATATCTCGTGAATTCAGATTTCCTCTCTTGTTTGTTTTTGTTTTTGTAATCAACTTCTGACATTCTCATCATCATCATCGCACATGTTGTTGCTGTGCTTAGCAGTATCGGCTGCTTGTGTACTATCGAAACCGTATAGTTGCTGGATATTAGTCGAGCTTCACCAGTAGTCTTGAAGTTTTCTTTGTGACGTAATTTGAACTTTGCTTCGTTGCTTTTTGTTATTTTTTTGTGTTTGTTCTGACAATTTGTCTGGTGATTGCGTTTGTCGGGTTCTTTTCTTTGCTTTTAACTGTTCGGATACATTTTTATTTCTTGTAATGTTTGCACTTTGTACTTGCGTGTGTGTTGTTATTGTAGGCTTAGCTGTCACAGATCTGCCCGATGACGTAATCGATGTATGTTTTGAAGCATTGTTGGTAATTCGATTATTGATTACTAACTGCATACGATGAAGCGATCGAAGCAGTTGTTGTGTATACTGTTGTTGTTGGTGCTGCTTTAGTGGTTGAAAAAGTTGTTGCTGGACCTGTGCACAGTGAAGGTTGCGAGGATGGGCACTGGGCGCTCCACGGCAGGGAATGTCTGGTGCTTTTATCATTCGAGCACAGAGTAGAAGAGCAGGAATTTGCTCTACGCTCAGCCGACTTAGTGGATAACGACAATGACCCATTCTTGTTAGTCAGAATAGACTACCGAAAAGTATGCATTTCTGGTTGGTTTAATTGCTGGCTTTTTGCTTTTTTGATGAGCAAGGCTCATCTTAGCGCTGTGGTTGATCACTTTTTATTTGAAGATTGTATTGATTAAATGTACACAAAATTACGAGCGCAAAACACGTCGAGAGTTCACATAAAAGTGAAAGATGATGAAAAAAGAAATAATGAAAGAAAAATAAATAAATAAGATCAAAAGAAATTTGAACTACATCATATAATATGAATTAGAAATATATGACTTCTGTAAACACAATGTTTTTTGTGAATCGATAGGGAACATATCCACATACATACATCCAATTCTACATATAGAGATATATACATTTATAAAAATTCAACAGGATAATTGATAACTACATGTTCCTATTGGAGCATTGCAGGAACCAGCCATGAATCGTGTTAACAGTCCACAGTAACATTGCGCACACCAATACACTGAGTCATTTGCATTTTTCAAAAGTATCATACCGCGACATGAGAGTTTTTTTAAAGGGTCATTTTTTGCTGCAGTGTGAGTCGTGCATTACGGTATGAGACGGTACAACACTAACATGAAAAGGCACTGTCGTCTACTGTCTTCGGATGTGATACTGTTTAATACTATCACAAAAGTATACTGTCGTCTCGTGATGAGTCGGTACGACGCTATTTGTTCGCAACTGTGTGTATATATCTATTTTATTTTCGATGTGCGTGTTGCTTGTCGTCGCTGCTTTAATAATGTGTATGTATCGCTTTTTTCTATTTGATTGTGATTGTGACTATTAAATATTATTATATTTCAATAGAAATGATAAAATTTAATTTATTTATTAAAATTGTAATTATAATAATAGATATAATAATTACTTAATCCCGACATTTATTTTTAATATCATTTGTCGGGAGCAGAGGGTTTGAGGCTGACGTTCGATCGAACGCGCCTGATCGAATGCAGCTTCAGACTCTAGCAGGACAAAAGAGAATGTCCAAAAGTTAGTTGGTGAAAACGCGCAAAACCAAACACACGCAACGTCGCACAAGCTGTGTTTTATCGAAGCAACAACAACAATAATAACAACAATAAATACAACAATTAATACAAACAAAATTATAGACTTAAGACAAAGCAAAAATTAGAAATAAAATAAAGTAAAAAAAATAAAGTAAACACATTACAAAGTGTTTTTCTTTAAAAGCGGTGGATAAAAACTATTATCCTTCCTCGAAACATTTGGTGACCCCGACGTGATCTTGTTCACAATTATAGTGAGTTATTGTTGTTGTTGTTCGGTACGCGTAAACTTAAAGTGCATATATAAAGGGTGAACGAACTACTAATCACAAACAAAGTGGCCCTTTAGTGAACACAGTGTTTCTTTAAATTTAAAAATCTTTGTGACTTCCAACCCTTGTAGCTATCAATTAATAAACAACCCCGCGCAGAACACATAGTGCAATATTTAAAAATTATTCTATAGTGTAATAATTATTTAATCTTTGGTTTCGTGTCTAGTGCATATCGTTGCCAAGGCAAGCTTCACACATATACATAGGTACCGTTTCTATCGTGAAGCAACTATGTACATGCAAACGTGTAGCAATACATAAGATCAGCTATTATTTCGGTACAGACATACATATATACGCGGTGTGCGGTTTTTTCGTTTAGCTGTTTCTTTTTCGTACTTTATATACATAAACGCATTACATACTTTACATACATACTCAGTGCGCGGGTGTTCTGTTTTAACAGTTTCTTCATACAATAGTATATAATATCAGTTGCAAATTCGTTATATGCATAGTCGTTGTGTGGTATTTCCGCTTTACTGATTATCAAAATACATTACATTTTTTTTTTATATTCGTACATTGCGGGTCATATTTTTATAAAAATGGAGCAAGAACAATCGGTGCAAGAACAATTCGTGCAAGAGCAATCCGCGTGGCGTAATGCTCCATCGGTGCCATGTCAACTTGACTTCCGAATGGTCAAGGCTACTTCGATTGAACGGGAATTACGCGCTATGAGCATTTTTTTATCGCCGGTCGTATTATCAAGCTTAAGTGAAGCGGATGTGTCGGTACGTTTAGATGGATTGGAATCCATAAATTCAAGATTTGACTCAGCACAGTCAGATCTTGAAAGGCTAGACTTTAAAGAATTTGAGAGTGATGCTCGAATCACTTTCTCAAATCTTTATTATGAGCTTAAAGCAAAGCTCACTCATGAGCTGAACCTTCATCAAGAGGACACAGCTGCTCATTCTACTGGACTGCGGCAATTTATGAATGATCCAAGCATATCAATGTTTGGGCAAACACGTACTTCTCGTTTGCCTGAATTGCAGTTACCGAGGTTTTCTGGGGACTATACTCATTGGCCTGATTTTTACGAAATGTTTAACACAATTGTTGGTAAAAATCAAGACATGTGTAAAGTGGAGAAGTTCCAGCACTTGCGGTCTTGCCTGGATGGTGTCGCTTTGGATGCAATACGCTCTCTTCAGCCAACGGAATCAAATTACGATAAGGCGTTAGATATTTTGTTGAATCGATTTAATAATAAATTGTTAAATTTTCAGGCACACATTCGGTCTATTTTTGGTATACCAAAGGTGGAGAAAGGGGCAGCAAGCAGTCTACGCGAATTAAGCGACAAGATTAATGCACAATTAAGAGCTTTAAGTACAATGTCAACAACGGCGGAGCTGACAGACGGACTCTTAATTCATCTCATCGTTGGAAAATTAGATCGAGTTACCATGGAGAAATGGGAAGAGTCTCTACAAATAAACAAGCTGCCAAAGTGGACGGACATGTCATCGTTTCTTGAAAAGCGATGTCAGATGATGGAAAACGTCGAAAGCGTTATGGTAAAACAAACACCTAGCCATCAGGTGGGAAAAAATTCGTTTAAAAATACTTTTGTCACCTCATCTTGTCATTCATGTTTATTATGCAACGGTAACGATCATTATATTTCAAAATGTCCACAATTTTTGAGTTTATCAATTAACACACGTTTCAAGGAAGTCAAGAGGCTGCATCTTTGCTTAAATTGTCTTCGCAAAGGACATGGTCTGCAACAGTGCAGATCAGGACATTGTAAGCATTGTCATGCCAAGCATCACTCTTTGCTTCATTCAAGAGCAAATTCACCTACTCATGGTACGCAGTCTGTAATAAATGCACATGCTCAACCGCCTGTCTCACTTGTTTCAGCAAATATGCCCAATTCTCCACCTACTGATGAAACCAAAATAGCCGACTACGTGTTGCTTGCTACTGCTATAATAAAATAAATAAAAGGCCGTTCTGGGTTATTTGTGCCCTGTCGTGCGTTGCTTGATTCTGCATCACAATTAAACTTTATCACATCTCGTTTTGCAAATCAATTGCAATTAAAATCATATCGATCAAGTATTGCCATATCTGGTATAGAAGAATCTAATCTTTCGTTTGATAAATCTACTAATGTTTTCGCCCAGTCTCGGGATAAAAAGTATCATGCTTCATTCACTGCTGTTATAACTAACACAATAACAAACTATCATCCTCATTCTGACTTAAACTCTTCGAATTGGAATATCCCAAAAAATATCAGTCTTGCTGATCCACTATTTTATAAGTCTCAACGTATTGATCTACTTCTTGGTGCTGGACTTTTCTTCGAACTTATGTGTGTTGGACAAATTCGTATTGCTGACCACTTACCTACTTTACAAAATATAAGGCTTGGTTGGGTGGTCTCTGGATGTCTTTCACAACAAGGAAGGAAATATACATCATTGCAAATTTCAACCGATTACTCAGATATCAAAGCCGATGTTAATGACTTAGCAGACGTTGGTAATCGGTTTTGGGAAATCGATAATAGCTGTGGTACATCGTCTCCTGTATCTGATGATGACATACTTGCTGAGCAATTATTTCAGCAAGGCTGCACTCGTCTACATTCTGGTCAGTACTCTGTTCGTCTTCCGGCCAAGACCAATTTTGATGCAATTGGTAATTCATATGGTAGTGCATTAAGGCGATTTAGGACTCTCGAGTCTAGGCTGAATAGAAACACAACGTTAAAATCACAATATTCAGAATTCCTTCAAGAGTACATCAATTTGGATCATATATCTTTGGCTCCTAACAATTGGAATGGGCCTCAATATTTTTTACCACATCATTGTGTGCAAAAGCTCGATAGCACCACAACTAAATTACGCGTTGCATTTGACGGCTCTGCAAAATCTGCATCTGGTTCATCCCTAAACGACTTACTATTGGCAGGGCCATCTATACAACCTTTTACGTTTCAGATTTTACAAAGTTGCCTTGCGTGGGGACATTTGTAAAATGTATCGCTGTGTTCGCATAACACACCCAGATGAATATCTTCAATGCATTTTGTGGCGTGATAATCCTAACGAGGGCATAAAGACATATACTTTAAACACAGTCACTTATGGAACAAAGCCAGCTGCATTCTTGGCTATTCGAGCCATGCATCAGCTTTCCTACGACGAGGAAGGCGAATTTCCGCTTGCTGCTAAAATTAAACGCAGGGATTTCTACGTCGATGATTTAATAACTGGAGGCGACACAATCGAGGAGGTTTCTCAAATTCGATGTCAGGTGAAGGAGGTATTGCGGAGAGGACATTTCCCAATACGCAAGTGGTGCTCCAATGAACCTGCAGCGCTTTCTGGAGAGGCTGAAGCGGACAGAGAAACTTTTCTCAAATTTCATGACGGAACAGACATTATAAAAACACTTGGTTTATCCTGGGATCCTGTGTTGGATAATCTACTTTTCAACTTTACGCAAACCTATTCTGAGGTTTCAATCACTAAACGTTCAATTCTAGCTGCCGTTGCTAGATTCTATGATCCTTTGGGATTAATAGCTCCTATCGTCACGAGGTTAAAGATATTTCTTCAGATTCTTTGGAAGGAAAAGCTAAATTGGGACGAAAGTTTGCCACAAACTTTACACTCTGCTTGGCTGGAAATTGCTTCGCAGATCTCGAGCGCTACCAGCCTCAAATTTCCTCGGTTCGTCCTGGTGCCTCATGCTACGTTTCAAATTCATGCATTTTGCGATGCAAGTATGGCTGCTTATGGCGCTTGTATCTACATTCGTTCTGAGTTCCAGGGGACATTTTCATCACACTTGCTTTGCTCTAAGTCTAGAGTAGCTCCATTAAAAACGTTAACAATTCCCAGGTTAGAGCTTTGTGCAGCTCATTTGCTTTCTGAACTTGTTGCCAATGTCTCTCTAAATCTACCATTCGATTGCACCTTTCATTGTTGGTCAGACTCAACAATAGTTCTGGCATGGATACGTGACTCACCATCAAATTTTAATACCTTTGTTTCTAACAGGATTTCGCAGATTCAGGAACGTACTGTGGGTATGGAGTGGTATCACGTGAGCTCTCAATTAAACCCAGCTGACATTTTATCTCGTGGATGTACACCTTTTGAGTTGCTGAAATCTAACCTCTGGTTCAATGGTCCATCGTTTTTGCTTTCTTATGATTCTAACTGGCCTGAAACCTTACCAGCACTTGTAGAGCTACCAGAACGTCGCCATAGTTTCTTCATTGCAGATGGACATATCATTTTATTGCAAGTTTCAAAATTCCTTTGGAAAGTTGCAGCGCGTCTTTGCATACTTTCACCGGTTTCTGATGCTGAAATATAAGGATGTTCTTCGTTCTAAAGGTTCCCTCACTGTTGATGACATCAGAAGCGGCACACATTTACTTATCAGATGCATTCAGCAAGTGCACTTCGCGGATGATTACAGAGCACTTCAACTCAAAAAGAAGCTTTCATCTAAAAGCAAGCTTCTATCACTTAATCCAATCATTGACTCGATGGGTCTGCTGCGGGTTGGCGGACGGCTTCAAAATTCTTACTTGGATTATGATGCTAGGCACCCGTTGTTATTACCAAAGCATCATCCTTTTACCAGCGCAATCATCATGTTTTTTTATCACAAATTCTTACATGCGGGGTCTCAAGGTCTTCTTGCTGCTCTGCGGCAACGATTTTGGCCAATCGGAGGGCGCAAGACCATATCAAACATTGTAAACAAATGTATACGCTGTTTTCGACTAAAGCCAAGGATCGCTGAACATATTATGGCTCCAATGCCTGCGGATCGCGTTCAGCCGAATCGTCCATTTTGGACAACTGGGATTGATTTTTGTGGGCCTTTTTACTACAAATCGGAAGTAAGGAACAGGCCATCAATTAAATGCTACATTACAATATTCGTATGCTTTGCTACTAAGGCTGTACACTTGGAGGTTGTGGAGGACTTATCCACATCATTATTCATCGCTGCCTTAAGGAGATTTATTAGCCTAAGGGGCAAGCCTAATTCAATTTGGTCAGACAACGCTACGAACTTTGTGGGTGCAAAGCATGAGCTAGAAGAGCTGAAGCAGCTATTCTTAAGCGATCCTAACATAAATAAAATATCCAGTGAATGCTTAACACTTGGCATAAACTGGTGTTTTATTCCTCCCCACTCACCTCATTTCGGTGGCTTATGGGAAGTCGCTGTAAAATCAGCAAAATTTCATTTTTATCGTGTTGTTGGCAAATCAATTTTGTCATTTAACGAACTTCGTACACTTGTGTGTGAAATCTCTGCAATGCTAAACTCACGACCACTTTGTCCCATTTTAGAGAATCCAGATGACTTAGAAGTGCTCACTCCTGGGCATTTTCTGATTGGTTCGTCATTCGCTACAATTGATGAACCTGACATAACACATCTCAACATGGATCGTCTAAGTCATTGGCAACGTGTGTGCCAGCTGCAGCAGATGTTCTGGAGAAAGTGGAGCGTTAGCTATCTGTCACTACTTCAAGAGCGTGGCAAGTATCGCTCGGCGGCTGCAAGCCTACAACCAGGCTTGTTTGTACTAATCAAAGATGATAACTTGCCTCCAATCAGGTGGCAGCTGGGTCGCATTGACAAATTTATTCCTGGGGACGACGGCATCGTTCGGGTTGCTATTATCCGAACGGCAAATGGCCTAATCAAAAGCAGCTTCAGACTCTAGCAGGACAAAAGAGAATGTCCAAAAGTTAGTTGGTGAAAACGCGCAAAACCAAAGACACGCAACGTCGCACAAGCTGTGTTTTATCGAAGCAACAACAACAATAATAACAACAATAAATACAACAATTAATACAAACAAAATTATAGACTTAAGGCAAAGCAAAAATTAGAAATAAAATAAAGTAAAAAAAAAATAAAGTAAACACATTACAAAGTGTTTTTCTTTAAAAGCGGTGGATAAAAACTATTATCCTTCCTCGAAACATCATTTACAGTTACTTTGGTTGCCGACGGCAATTTTTCATCGTCCACAATTCTACTCAAATAGTAGCAACAGTATCAACACTTCTAAGTTTTTTTGTGTTTTTCCGCTTGTGGCATCACTTAACAGCAGCTGATGGCAAAAAACATTGTTAAGTAACCCATAAATTGTCAATTTTTTTAAAAGAATTTAATAAAATAAGTATCAGCAATGAAAAAGGGAATTGCAAGAACTATTTGCATATGTTGCAAAATGTTCTAAATCATGTATTTTTCACAAATTTTTAGTTTTTATTTAACCAACGTGCTTGCAAGTTTGCAAGTATTTCTGTCAAAAGCATTTAGAGCGTAGTTGATGACAATACTTCGTACGAAAAATGTCGGACCGAAAAAGTTTTGCAGCTGTAGCGCACAGTTTAATTAAAACCAGAAAGAATGTTATTATTGGCTATACCAAAGATATAATACTCTTCACGCTCCCACGGGTTGCATCCAACCGAACGGCGACAAATGCCAGATATCAGATATGCTTCCTTTCTTAGTATCACTATATTCTCTACATCACAGTTTGAGTATCAACAAAGAACATAGTGTGAGTATCAAATGTGGGCACAGTTTAAGGGGAACAATACAGTTCTGTATGTACTTTTTTAAATTTAGGTTTGTATGGGAGGTACCCCTCCTGGTACTACATACTACATAAGTCAAAAAACAAAAAACTTTTTCTAATAAGAACATTTATTCGAATGGGGGTTTGTAGTATGGAAAGTACCCCTCCTGGTAACCCTAGGATCTTGAAATATACATGGTGAGAAATGTGGTTCAGAAACTTATGGTGACCAAATTTCAGTTCGTACTCAAAACTTTTCCTAATAAGAACATTTATTTGAATGGGGTTTTGTATGAAAGGTAACCCTAGGATCTTGAAATTTACATGGTTGATGAATATAGGTCAGAAACTTAGTGTCCAAATTTTATTTCGATACGTCAAAACACAAAAAACTTTTTCTAATGAGAACATTAATTGTAATGGGGGTTTGTTTGGGAGGGACTAGTTTCCATACATACAGACGGATACGACTAAATCAACTCGTCTCATCGAGCTGATCACATATATATGTATTTAAGTGGTCTGGGATATCTCCTTGTGTGTGTTACAAACTTCATGACAAACTTATAATACTATAAATGGATTTCAAAAAGACATGTAGAAGTGCACGCAAAGTTGCTGAAAGAAATCAGCGTTGAAGATAACATTTTATTTGAAATTTTCATACGAATACGAATAAGCCGAGAATGGAAGGGTGCTCTCCTTCGCCGGCAGCGAGATGGGTACAGGTCCTCGAGAAGGTTTCTTATGGAACTTGTCGGATGTGTCCCAGAATAGCCGACTGTCAAGGAGAAAGCATTTAATAGTCGATTGACACTGTTTAAAATTTCATGATTTTCAAGCAGGTGTTTACACTGATTTTTTTTTTTTTTTTTTTCGTTTTAGATTTTTTCAAATTTTATACAATTGTCAGTATCGGAACAGCTGTTTTTTAATTTTGGTTCTACGTACACGTGGAACTTTACGAGCACGTATATTAAAACTAAAATTTTGTGAAAAAATACATGATTTAGAATATTTTGCAGCATACGCACATAGTTCTTGCAGCTCCCTTTTTCATTCCTGATACTTATTTTATTAAAATTTTTTAAAAAAATTAACAA